>CADDIJ020000819.1:0-68720 GCA_902809745.2 Tetradesmus lagerheimii
ATCATCATCATCATCATCATCATCATCATCATCATCATCATCATCATCATCATCATCATCATCATCATCATCATCATCAAATTACCAAATCAAGCCATAGCATCAACGCCATCGGCCCCGCGCCCCCCCGGGGCGGAAGAAAGAGGGAGCACCGCTCCATTATGTTTGCAACTATTGCGCACATCCCAAGCTAGCTTTCACAAGATACGCAGCAATGCTCCTAGACACCAGACGGCAAACCCCTTGCTACCCCATCAACATCATCAAAAATAAAACGCAACAACTTGGTCGATGCATCAGTCAATGACAATACATTGCGCAATTTTTCAGCGCCACCAGCAACTGTCTGTTGCAAAACATGCTGCACGGTGATGGATCTACAAACTCAAGAGGCAACATTCGAGTTGCTAACAGATACAAGTTGTGTACACCTAGTAAAATCTGTCTCGCAAGCCTCGGCCTCGCAGTGTTGGGCAACGGTGATAGTGGAGCCATCATGCCATGATGGCATGGGTCCTAGACCCTGGGCAGTACATAGTGCTGCCACCAAAAACGCTCCAGATGCGATAGTGAATATCGAACTCGTGCAACATAAATTGATACAGATAAACCTTTTACTAGATCACGAGACTACTGTCGAGACACGTGAACGCGCTGACTGTGTGCACATGTGTTGAGCAGCATCGTACCCCCTTGTGACAGCTGGCGCCTTAGCGCAAGGGAGGGTGGGGAGATTTTCGCCGCGAAATCGCAGAAAACGGTCTTAACCAGAATATGTTGTATTCAGCAACTTTGTCTGGAGATTGTGCGAAAGTGCCGCGGCCTGTGATTACACGATACGTTACGGTTTTCGCAACTTCGTCCTACATGCTGAATACGTTGATAAGGCACTCGACGGTCTGTGTTGCTGCCAACCCGGGTATCTCAGATGTTTCAACGGTGTACATCGCTCCCGTCCAGCACGTGCTCGAGCATCCCCACCTCAGTGACTCCTTGAGCCTGCACGCACCGAGCAAGAGTCTCATGTTGACTTGACATACAGAAATGTGTTCTATCGGGTCGTGTGCGACGCGATAGCAGGTGGTGGTAGTCTGCAGGCGCATCCTGTACACCCTAGAAAACGTCAGAGCGGCAACGCGCATCAGGGCGCCATGCCTGGCTATCCAGCAAACACAATGGCTGATTCTGATAGGTAGGTCATTGCATGCACAGCTTGCACTGGTGCCGACGGACGCGGGGCCGATTTCGGGACAACTCAGCAACAGCTTACCTGCCGCGCATGCTGCCACGATCGACAGCAGCGTGCAGCGCATCGAGGCTTGTATGGTTGTAAATCATTATTTATATACAATGGCACAACGCAAAGGAGTCTGAGCGTGTTGTGTGAAGACAACCATGCTGCACCTGCTGCTGTACACATGCTATCAGCAGCAAACCAGTCATAAGTCCCCTGCTTTGCTGACCCTCACTGTGCACTTGCCTGTTTGTGCTGCAGGAATGACCCTGGCTCCAAGACAAGCAAAACAAACGGCAATGGTGTGAATGCAGGGGCCAGTCTGCTGCTGCTACAGCAGTTGACAGCAGACCACCCACGCCTCCTGAAGCTCCTGCAGCAGAGCTGCAACAGGCGCATGCAGGACGTCCTCCACAACCTCAAGGACAAAGCCATCGCAGCGCTACTGCAGTGCAACAAACAACAGCGCTACTGCAGTGCAACGCTGAGCTCATCGCAGCACTGCAGGCAGCGCTGGCTGAGTCCACAGCATGCTGCGCCAGCATCACCGGCGTGCCCCTCTGCATCTGCAGCTGCCGCCACAGCTGCGCTGCATGCTGACCGTTGTGTGCGCAACGCTGCGCGAGCGTGGCGTGCTGCAGTCCTACCATCTCATGCTGGTTGCGGCAGCAAGCACAGGCCTCAGCAGCCTTAGTGAAGTTGTGTGCGGGCTGCACACCTTCCTCAGCTGCGTTGACCCGCAGCTGGCCCGAAGCAGCCGCCTCCTAGTGGCACAGCAGCTCACCAGCCTGGCCTGGATGGCCGCCTGGCAGCCGCAGACCTACCTGGCAGCATGCAAGTCATTAGTGACAGTGGACAGCGTGCAGAAGCTGCAGAGCAAGCTCAATGAGCTGCCAGCGCTGCAGGAAGCATGGAGGCTGCAGTACAACCAGCAGCTGGCAGCAGCAGCAGCATGCGCAGCAGCAGCAGCCGCTGCACCAGCTGCTGCTGCAGCAGCCTCTGGCATGTGCAGCACGGCAGCACCAGCACCACGGCAGCCACCGCCCACAGCGCCACCAGCAGCATCTGCGCCACAGGCCCCAACACCAAGGCCATCTGCAACACCAGGTGGCAGCGGCAAGCCAGCTGCAAGGCAGCCTGCCAGCAAGGGCAGCGCACAGAGCAGCAACAGCAGCAGCAGCCTTCCCAAGGGCTTTGCTGCGCGATGGCAGCGAGCCTTCAGCCCTGCGCTGAACAGTCAGCGCGCCTGCAGCAGCAGCAGCAGCAGCAACAGCAGCAGCAGCAGCAACGCACATCCAAGCATGTCAGGTGCAAGCTGCTTTGCTGCACCGCGTCAGCAGGCCTACAGCCCTGCTCTGGGTGCTCAGCGCACCAACAGCAGCAGGACCAGCACACTCAAGACGTGCCGTTCAATGCGCCAGCCAGCTCAGCAGCCTGGCGCTGCTGCTGACAGCTGGCCGGCTGCAGGCAAGTGCGCAGCCGCTGGCAGTGACAGCTGGCCGGCAGTTGACACGTGCGCAGGTGCTACTAGTGACAGCTGGCCGGCTGCAGGCAAGTGCGCAGCCGTTGGCAGTGACAGCTGGCCGGCTGCAGGCAAGTGCGCAGCCGTTGGCAGTGACAGCTGGCCAGCTGCAAGTGAGTGCACTGCCGCTACTGCTGACAGCTGGCCGGCTGTTGACACGTGCGCAGCTGCGGCTGCTGGTGACAGCTGGCCAGCTGCTGACGTGTGCACAGGCGACAGCTGGCTGGCCAGCAGCAGCAACAGCAGCAGCAGTGCAAACGCCAGCATGTTTGGTGCAGGCTGGTTTACTGCACCAAAGCAGCAGGCGAACAGCCCTGCTCAGCCCACCAACAGCAGCAGCAGCAGCATTGGTGGCGCTCCCATCTGTGCTGCTAGCAGCAGCAGCAGCATTGGTAGGGCACCCAACGGAGCGCCCAGCAGCACTGATGACATGACAGCTGCTGCAGTCACACCCCCAGGAGCTGACTCTGCAGGTGCTGCTGCTGCTGCTGCTGGTGTGACTACAGCTAGATTGAGCAGCAGCAGCAACAGCAGCTGTGGCAAGAGCAGGAGCTGCGAGACCAGCAGCAGTGGGTACCGCAGCAGCACTGACAGCAGCAGCGGTGTTGCACCAAGCACACCTGTGCTGGCAGCTTCTGCAGCAGCTGGCAGCATTAGGATCATCATGCGTGGCCGCGATAGCTGGCGCTGCAGCAGCAGTGGTGGGACCACCCCAAGCAGCAGCTGCGGTGGTGTCGGCAGCAGCGACAACAAGATCAGCAGCAAGCATGTTGAGCCGCAGGCACAGCCATTGAAGGGTGATGCAGCTGACAGCCGCAAGCGCAGCAAGCCGCAGCTGGTGCGTTGCCATGCTGCCTGGCGCTGGCACACGGTGCGCTGCAATGCGTAAACGCACGGGCCCATGTGCCCGCAGCGCGCTAGTTTGCCCGGCAAGGCCTTGATGCCCAGCAGTATGCCACAGCATGAAAGACAAAGCTTGGCAGGTAATGATGTGTGTACGGAATTGTGTTTTTGCTGTGTGAGTATCGCCTCCCTGGTTTCTCCGATGCTACTGTAGCAGCCAAGGCAGTTTTAGGGTCCTGTTGCCATCCATTGATTGAGGTGCAGTGCTATGCCTTGATACAAGGGCACATGGAAACTGTTCCGCCTCTATTGTGCAAGAGGTTGATGCCTGTTATATTCAGCGTGGGATTGGCCGTCAGTCAGACCATTGTATGATACTCTTTTGCTGCACAACAAGCAGAGCAGCGCAGAGGATGCTGTTGAGGCTGTCAAGCCTGCAGCTGTGATCAGAATTGGGCAGGTCAGCAAGCAGCCACAGAGCCACACGGCGTTGGGCAGCAGTGGGCATCTGGTGGCTGCTGATGTATGGAAACGGCGCGTGCTTTCAATGATTCAACCTTGACATGGATGGCAGACGAGTGTGGCAGCATTGGAGTTGAGCAGCTGCTACAGCAACAGCATGTTTGCTTCTCTGTCCAGCGATACAACGATGTGTGGATGCTCTTGACGACTGCAGCAACAATTTTGTCAGAAGAGAATGCCATACTTCACTTGACCCCAGTCAACAGACACCCTGAAGTTACTGGCAAGATGTGCAATGTATGATTCTGTGCGACGATAGGCTGCCCACAACCATGTGGTGGGTCAGTCGCTGGTTGAGTAGAACCATCGGTGCGTGCACCAAATGTAGCTAGCCAGCAGTCGGTGCTGTTTACGTTTGCATCATATGACGGAGAGGTAGCTGTAGAATTGCATGTGCATACATAACGGTGGTTTGAAACCCTCCTTGTACGTTGGAGAGCAGCAGACTGTATGTGCCGACCTTGAAGGGCAGTCAGACTCTGGTATGATGCCTCACTGACAGTTTCTCAGATATGAACTTGTCATGACCACTGCTAAGGGAGCACCTGCTAGGGCAAACACAGCTGCCTTGATTCAGGCGGTGCCACAGCAGGTTGCTCCTCAGCGACTTACCTCTGCTTCACATAGTAATCATGTGTATTACATTGCATCATGTTTCCAATTTTGCATATAACTGGGCGATGTGAGCTGGTTGAAGGTATTGCAAGTGTGCCAGGCGCGGTGTGTATGGTGTGTGCCGTGGTTTGCTGAAGTGCACACGTAGCAGAAGGCTGCGGCTGTCAGGGCACAGGGCTGCTGCCAACACAGAGGCAGGGACTGCAGTCGTCCAGCGTTGGATGTTTCACTGCTGCAGGGCAGGGGCAAGGGCCCCACATAAGGGGTGTCTGTGCTATAGAAGAGCTACGTGTTGTGACATGGTCACATGGTGCCTAGCAGTGCATGGTCTCTGGGGTTTGGGTGCATGGATGAAGGTGGTTTGCTCTCTTTGCAGCGTGGCGATGAGAATGGTCTGTGACTGGCACGTGTGCGCTCAGGTGCCATGCACAGTGTGTCTCACCTGCACGGGCAGGCAAGCATGTGGCCGTATGCCGCATGGATCAGGCATGAGTCAGCTGCCTTGTTGCTTGCTGACAGCAGTGAAGTTCACGGTAACCGTGAATGAGGTCTTTTCGGTTAGCCTGTGCGTGGGGCGGCCACATGGTGTGGCTTGTTTGAGAAGTCAAAAGCGTGCGTTGACATTGGTTGGTTGGTTGGTTGGTTGGTTGGTTGGTTGGTTGGTTGTGTCGGTGGGTGTTGCTTGATCCCAAGGCCTGCCAGGCCTCTGGGTGACGACACTGCTGCAGCGTCATGTTGCAGGCGAGGAATGCTGGCTGTTTGAGTCTAATTGCCGTCACCGTGTATCACGCGTACTAGTACCAACGCATGTGCAGCACAGCAGCATATGCTGTCTGAGTTTCGGGAGGGCTTTGGGTGCATGCATGGCGGGCTATCTGGCCTCAGTGATGGGGTCCTGCAACACGTGCTCATGATCAGCACAAGCGGCTTCCGCCAGCAGGTAAAGGGCCTTGATGGCCAGCGTGGCCAGTTGTGATGGCGGCAAGGCGTACGCTGCATGTCAGGCTCCCGTGTAACATATAACACCGTTCATTGAACTATAAGGTCACCAAAGAATGATAGCAGACACCCTGCTGCCAGTCCTGTAAATGTACACACCCAACGTTCTGAACTTCAGAAGCAGTCAGGCTGACTGTGCCTCACCAGTGGGCCACCAAACTCCAGCTCTACAGCAGCATTGAAAATCCAGACTACAAGTTAATTCTTGGTTGCTCGTCATGATGATGCTCGTCACAATGCTTGCTGAGGTTCCCAAACTTCACAGTCGAGTTCACATACGCTGTGAGAGTTTACAGTTGCAGGAGCCGCACCACTGCGGCTGCCCGGCGGGTGCTGAGCACGATGCTATGCCATGGCATGGCAGTGAGGTCGTTCTGCGGCGCTGCTGTGTCGTCCAAGATTGTGAAGCGTAATACGTCGTACAAGCAAACAGATACGTTACTAACAGACGTCCGGGTGCTGGGCACCTCCTGGAATAAGGGCGCTTGGCGTGTCTTATTGATGCGGCGGTGCCGCAGGCCTCTGACAATCAGGTTCGCTGCATTGCAGTGTATGGCCAGCCAATAGATTCCGCCCCCCCTTGCAACCAACAAAAAAACTAACAGACTGCCAAAGTTTTGCTGACTCAGCAGTGCTGAGCACTGCACTGATGGCCATCCAATGGCACGGTGCCATGGCAAGCCACTGGCAGCACCTTGTCACAGACCCTGTGCATCATGCAAAGAGGCTGTTTTGCTTTTCCAACCCAAGTTAGCTTCTGCCGCACCAGATGTCACGCCATAGCATCATTCTGTGTGACTTGTGCGCAGACTGCACACTACGGCTTGACAAGCCTGTGAGCCTTGTAATGCGTTACATCAGTGACTGCAACAAAGACGTGCAGTGCTGCAAGGGAACAGCCTGCACCCTGGAATCACCCTTATGGGTCCTTGTGACGAACCTGCTGGTCAGGTTGTGGCAGCCATGCAGGCTGATGACTTTGTTGCTGTGTGCGGATCTCTGGCTGAGGTTCAGGCTGTGGCTGCAACAGTTTATGAATACAGTTGTAAGCGGCGGTTCAAGCTGAATAGCTTGAAGTCTGCTGTCATGCATGTCTCACCAGCTAGACAGCCCAGCCAGTTGGCTGATTCTGGCATCGTTTGGAACGGTGTGCCTGTGCCTGTTGTATCAGAGTACTGCTACCTTGGCCTGTGGTTCAACAATGCCTGCAACTGGAATACGCACTTTGAGAAGATGTTGGCAAAGTGCATCGTGTGAAGGGTGGGCTCATGCCAGTCTGGAAGAGCCGGCTCATCAGCGTGGAAGTAAAGCGTATCATTCTGCTTACATGCGTTCGCCCGATTGTTGAATATGGCAGCGAGGTCTGGTTTCCGTCAACTGCAAGGCAACTGCAACAGATTGACAAAGTGCAGACTGACATCATCAAGTGCTCAATGCGTTGTGGCAAGGAGCGCCCTTGCACTTCACTTGTTCTGGCTGAACGGGGTGTGAAGCCATTGCACATGTGGCTTCATCAGAGGGCGATGGAGTATTACTTTAGGGTTCAGCGTATGCAGAACTGTCGGTTGCCACATCAGGTGTTTTCAGCTGAGTGGAAGCACCCTAGTGGTGCTGTTGCGTTGACACCTTGGCATAAGTATGTGCAGAGTTTGCTTTGCAAGTATGGTGTGGATGTTGAGGCGGCGGCTGATCGAGCTAATGCGTGCAAGAATCACATCAACCGTCAGGTCAGGAAGCTGCATGCAGACACAATTGTTTGTGAATCACCGCAGCACTCTACTTTGAGCCGTTACATCACGCATGTGCACCCTACACATGCTGATGCCATGCGTTTTAAAAGGGCTAGGCCCCTTTTGTGTTCTGGTGCGCCAACGCGTGGTATTGAGTTGCTGGTGCGTGTTCGAATGGGCTGTCTTTGTGTGCATGAGCGTACCAGTCGTTATGGTGGCAGCAGAGCTGATTCTAACACAGCATGTCCTGCTTGTGGTCAGGGTGTTGAGTCTTTGTCACATCTGATGTTTGATTGTCCCTCTACTTCTGCTCAGAGGGATACTATGCTTGATGAAATTCGGTCTGTTTTGCTTGATGTTGCTGGCGGCGCTGAAAAATTGCGCAATGTGTTGTCGTTGACTGATGCATCCACCAAGTTGTTGCGTTTTGTTTCTGATGATATTTGGGGTAGTAGGGGGGTGTGCCGAGTGACATCTAGGAGCATTGCTGAGTATCTTGTCCAAGCTTGGGATGTGCGTAATATTTGCAAACACAATGGAGCAGTGCTCCCTCTTTCTTCCGCTCCTGAGGGGCGCGGGGCCGATGGCGTTGATGCTATGGCTTAATGGGTAACATGATGATGATGATGAGCCTGCAGCATGCATGGCGTCCAGAACAACTGCAGAAACTCAGGCAGAGCTGTTGCGCTCGTATGGGCTATACGATGCGCTGGACCCAGAACCAGCAAAAGGTCGTTGAGCGCAAACCTAGACAAGCTAAGCTCACTCATATGGCACCACACTGACTCTATGTCACTAATTAATCCCACAGATTACCGTAAGGGCACTAGGAAGCCCCTGCATAGTAATGAGCAAAAGCGCTCGCATATGATACATACTAGCTGCTGCTGGTCTTCGAGCTGAACAGCTGGCATTGTACACGGTGTCATGTGCAGCAGCAAAGCCTGCCTCGCACAGCACACACCATAGCCATAAACTTTACCGTGACTGCACGGCATACCCCGCCTACAAAGCAATGGACGCACAGACTGACCTGTCTACTGCAGTCAAGATGCTAATGGTGCAGCAGCTGCTGCGAGTCAACCACATCCTGACAGAGCTGGCAGCTGCATATGCAGCGCCAACTGTGTAGCACACGCTGCAATGAAGAACCAGACAATCTGCTGGCATACAAGCCCCAAGCGCATAGCTGAGAGTGCGAGCCATGCTGCTACATGCCTGCTCCATCTGCAACCTTTCATCCTTGCAGCCTCGACCCTGGTACAGAATGTTGTGTGCCAACAGGGCACTGGTGGCGCAACAACTCCTGACAAAGGGGCTTGTCCAACTGCAAAGCCACTGCATGGACAGTCCACTTCTAACGCAGCTGATTCCAGGTGATGCAAAGTAGCCGGAGGACACATGCAACGTTCCTGCCTTGAAGGACAGCACTAGCTGGGTGTGCCTGGCGCCTGCTGCTCGCCACCATGCTGCATCCGCTGCAAGCGCTCCATGTGCAGCTCCCTAAGGACCGAGTTGAAGGGGTAGCCCAGCTGCTGGTGCTGGCTGCTGCATGCAGGCAGCTGCTGCACGATGCTTGGATGCTGCTGTTGGTGCTGTGGCTGGTGGTGTTGCTGCTGCTGAGTCACATCCTGCTGGTGCTGCTGCTGGTCTAGCTGCAAGCCTGCATGCACCTGCAATTGCAGCGTGGCCAGCAACAGGCAGACACAGATGAAAGCGTGCTGCATGCAGGTGCAGCAGATGTGCGGCTCTGTGCTCTGGACCTGTGCTGCATCTCTCAGCCCCGGCACTCACCTGTACATCTGCCTCTGTGATGCGAAGCCGCTTCAAGGCTGGCTCTGCTTCCTGAAACACGCACTGCAGGAGACACATGGCAAAGCAGAGAGCGGGGATGAGGCTATGCACTGTACGACGCCTAGGTGGAATCCGTGGCAACCACGACCTAGCAAGCTGTTAGCTTTGTACCTTTGCATGCTCCTCATGACTGCGATGTTGCAGCTGGTGTTTGAGTCCTGCCATCGGGCAGCAACGACGAAAACAGAGCGAAGCAAGGTACAGAGGTTATGCTTTGACCATTTCGGTGCTTCGTGACATGAATCTTCTGCATGAAGTACCAAAGAGCGCAGCAGCTGCGCAGTGACAAGTAGGGTCTGACTGCCTTGAAGCAGGTGTCAGTCCGTGATGTGTTACACACATTTGAAGTTAAAGCACGGCTAGGGTATCGTCAACGTGCTTGTTTTTATTTTTTGCACTCTGTGGAGACGAGAGGCACTGTGCAGGGTCGAGGGACATGGTACTGCCGCTGCTGCTACTGCTGCCAGCGTGCTGGGAATTGATGTTGCCCTGACAGAGTTGCAAGGCGCCCAATTCTAGTGCAGCATCATGTTACGTTAAGGATTTGTGATGAACACACGTTCAAAGTTAAGCACAGCCTGGCATGACGGCTGCATGCAGGACCCCACGTTCTGACGCGGCACAGACGCAATGCCGGTACCAAGCAGATGAAGACACGGTATAGGACACCAGAGCAACATCAATGAACCAAACAAAGACACTCACTGGTAGCATCAAGTGCCATGGATATTGTAAGTATGGCACTGATGCTTGCCAGTATGATGTGTGGAGTATGATGCGGCATCATAATGTCCACAATATCAGCGGGCACACTATTGCTGCCAGCATGTCATGCAGAGGTCATCACACAGTCAGGCTGGTAGCTTGTGCCGCGTAAAAAGACCCATGCACCCGTGCTACCACACTATGCACGACTCACTTGTGACCCCTAACAACTCTGGTGCAGCAGTCCCAACCAGACACTGTAAGCCCAAAATGTGTCTATAACCATGCATGGGCGCTGCAGCAAAACTCACACTGCCCAACAACAGGAAGCTCAATCATCCGAGGACAAAACAATAGTCTTGTTGACAAGAGATGCGATGTCACAGCTAACAGAAAGCAAGCAGTGTGCCCACTGCCCAAACGCAATGCACTCTTCAAACCAGCCTTACTACAGCAGACGCAAATCTGAACCTCAGCAACAGCAGCCAACCTCTGCCAGTGCCCATCTGCTGCTGTGTTTGCAGCCATTTTGGACCTCGCAACTGCACATACATATAGCCGCCCTGCTTACATGGTGCTCCCGGCTGTATCGTCTGCATCCGTCCCCACGCTGCTGCTTGTGCTCATGGTGCTGCTGCTCATGGTTCTGCTGCTTGCACTGCCGAGCGGCCCTGCGCCTGCCTGCTGCTGCTGCTGCTGCTTGACGTTGCGCTTCTGCACATGCTCGCAATGGCGCCGCACTGCCTTCAGGTTGTTCACAACTTCGTTTTTGATCCTGCTCTGGATGAGACCCACTGGCAGCCAGGGGTGTGGCTTCACGAACAGGGAGTAGTGCAGGAACGTGCTATCCTCATCGTTGACTTGGATGCGCCAGATGCCTTTGAACGCCTGCAGCGGCAGCACAGGCACGACAGATGGGCACAGCCTGGAGTAAGACCAATAAGTGCAGGAGCAAGTGTGCTGGGCAGAATGCTGCTTGACGCAGCATCGAAGCATCCTCAAGCAAGCAGGTGGCAAGCAATTGCTGCATCTGCCATGTCAGTGATCCACATACCCCATAAACAGCGATTGCACTCGCATGTTGACAGCTCGCATGCCTGCAGAGCCACTGTTGAGCCACCTCCAACCACAGCGTAAACTATACCTTGGAGCCAAGCTCCCTTGGCCAGCGCAGGCTCACCTGGAAGTCCCCCTCTACTGAAGCAAAGCTGATGTCACGCCAGACATCAACATCCATGCTGCTGACGCTGCTGCTGCTGCTGCTGCTGGCGCTGGCATTGCTGTTGCTGCTGCTGCTGCCACCCCACGGCTGTGGGAAGTAGTAGTCCCAGTTGCCGTCCACTGCACAGAGGCCGTTAGGGATGCCCTGCGGGTACTCCTGGATCTCCAGCGTGCATGCTGCGCTGAACTTCACGCCCATGGCTACATCCTGCGCACCAACCTGCAACCGCAACAACATGCAGAAAACGCACACCCCAGCGGCAAGCTGATGTAAGCAGCTATGTCCAGTATGCTCATGTAGCGAGCATCCCTGTTGCTGCGGTTGCAGCTGCGGGAGCAACGGGCTTGCCAGCCAATCTGATAGCCCCTGAATGGGGCGCTTGCTAGTGCATTATAAACATGGACCACTGCTGCCAATATACGCAACGCAGCAAGTATGAGCTACAACTTGAAACTGCTGCCTCCTACTCATGCTGTCTTGCATGCTGTGATACAGCAGACTCGCAACTGCCAGGCCATGAAGCCACTGCCGGTCGCAGGACACTGCAGCGCACCTGGTACAGCAGGCAGCCCTTGGGGCGCTTCTCCAGGCACCTGTTCTCAACCAAGCTAGGGATGAATGTCCCCAAGTTGTCATAGTCTGTCAGGGCTCCCCAGACCACTTCCAGTGGCGCACCAATAAGCACTGTTGCATTCAGCTTGCGGCTGCTAAACGACGTGTTGGTCAGCTCAACTGCTACGCTTTGTGAGGCTGAGTGCTTCTTGGTGGCTGTGCTGGCGCCTGCAGGACACATTGAACCGTACAGCAGGTAAGGCGGCAATGCACAGCAGCAATGACCAGTGGCCGAGGTGTGACGCGTGCCTGGTATAGAGCAGCTGGTGCTGCTGCGCTGTGCTCAACAGTACATTGCTGGTTTGTGTAACGTAACGAGCTTTTCCAGCATTGCAGAGGTGCTGGGCAATCAATGCCATGCAGGCCACTACCAAAGGGTGCGCAGTGACCTGGACTGTGTGATGCAACTGCTGCTGGCCCACCTGCTCTCACAAACGCCCTATGCTGTTGCTGCCTAAGCTTGTTTGTCTCGGAACGCGCACACCCCAGGGCCCTTTGACCAGATAGCAGCTGGGAATGCATGCCTCCCCTTCCTGTAGTGCTGTGATGTGAATCGATGAATGCAGCTCAACAGCAGACACGCACGTCACTGCTGCTAACACTATTGTTCAGCGTAAACACTGGCAATTGGGCGCTACCAAAGCATAACTTGCTCGACGCCACCGTTCATCGCAATGACCTGTGACAGGTGTTGCTTTCTCCCAATTTGTTCGTAGTCGTAAGACCGATGCACTGCACGTCGCTGAAGGATAAGAAAGCAACGATAAGTGCGACATGTGTGTTGGCTGTTCAAAAGAGAAAGCCTGTCGTGTAGACAACGTAAAGCACAACCGTGCTGCGATCACTCTCTTGCTACGCCTACTTTCCTGATCTGATTTAATCTCACTGCGTCTGATCTTTTTCTGTTGCCCTGCTTCGGCGTAGTCTTGCTGCAGGGCTGCTGGAGCTGAAGCAGCAACCAACTAGACAGTACAACAGCAGCACAGCTTAGCCCCTGATCTTGCAACAGAGATAACACTTCAGCAAGATGTCGGTGGGAGAGTTTACAGTCAGCAACATCCACATGGATGAGGACAAGCGGGAGGAGGAGAAGCAGAGGGACAGCCAGCTGGACATAGAGAAGTTCAAGACCGATGTGGCAGCAGCTGTGCAGCTGGCAGAGCAGGTACGTTCGCCATCGTGTGCCAGATGCCTGCACAGCATGTGATCTCGATGTAGCGGTGTTGGTGGTATAGTGGTGAAACAGTGGCACCTGTACGCCTTGCAAATCAGGCGGTGGCCATATCTTGAAATAGGAACGGGTCCATGCTGGTTCATGGGTTGCAGGAAACCATGTACCCAACATGTTTATGTTCAAGCGTGCTCCGCATCACGCCGCAGCAGCTTGAAGACAGCAAGCATGCCTGACACAGGCCCCCACAACCCCTGCAGCAGCAGTACACCTGCAGTACAACCTGCTACAGCAACGCAGTGTCCTGTTGCAACTATCTTTGCCCGTCAATCCACTGCGACAAGGGCCCTGCGCAGAGCATTCTACTTTCCGAACACATAACTTCTCCCGAAACCATGCCCCACATAGCCTGTTCAAAAACCATGCCGAACAACAGCGTCATGTGCGTGCGCTTGCAGGGTGACCTCACCCGCAGCCTGGAGGCCCTGCTCAACCTGGAGAAGCAGGCTCGTGTTGCTGAGGATGTGACAGCCTCCAAGGCCGCCTGCAGCGCTGTGCTGGAGGTGTGCCACAAGGCCAAGGACCTCAAGCAGCTGGAGGAGCACATCGTGCTGCTGGCAAAGCGCAGGGGGCAGCTCAAGCAGGTGGGGCGCGCTGGTGCTGCAGCTGGGAGGTGCTGCCTGGCCTGCGGCGGGCACTGCCTGCATACCGTGTTGCTAGCCAGAGCAAGGAGGGCGGGGTGTTGCACGGGTGTTGGCGGCTTGGCGCGCACGCGCCAAATGCTATGTGATGCTGCGGTTGTGTACTATATGTGGTGCCTGCAAGCAGCAACATGTGCACAACAGCAGCTACATGGCAATGCACGCATGCTCGGCTCCAGGAGGCTATGAAGAGCGCCACACGCAGACACTGCGTTGTATCTAGCGACTAAGTTCTGCTGGAATCTTATGCTGTCTACTACTGCGTGTCGTCATGCTGCAGGTGATCCAGGCGTTTGTGCGCCAGGCCATGGCCTACATCGACGGCCTGCCAGACAAGGAGAGCCAGGTGTCTCTCATCAAGACGCTGCAGACAGTCACAGAGGGCAAGGTGCGACCGCAGCAGCAGCAGCAGCAGCAGCAAGCAATCAACTGCAGCAGCCACTGCTGGACACAGCGCATGTGGTGTTGGTGGTGCCCGGCAGCAGGGTATGCGTCTGCTGTCACAGCTGGTAGCAAGTGCTTGGTCAGCGATCTCTGTGCAGCATTCCGGTGCAGGCACAGCAAAATGTGCTGTAAGCTTACCTGTTCTGCTGCTGCTGCTGTTGCTGCAGATCTTCGTTGAGATTGAGCGTGCGCGCCTCACGCGCAAGCTGGCAGCCATGCGGGAGGCTGAGGGCAACATTGCAGAGGCAGCAGACATCTTGCAGGAGGTGGCAGTGGTGAGCAGCTGCGGCTCATGCGTAGTGCTGCACTGATATCTGGACTTCTGTGGTGGCAGTTGTCTGCGCGTTTATATCGTTAGGCATGGGTTGCCGCTGCTGCGTGCAGATGCCATTTGTCGGCCATATCTCAGCAGCTGTGCACATGCATAGCAGCCTGAGTCTGCTGTGGGTGCGGTGCGGCACTTGTGTGTAGCTGCGTACATCAGGGACATCTGCTAGCAATCCATCTGTTGTGCTTGTGCCTTGCAGGAGACGTTTGGTGCCATGGCCAAGACAGAGAAGATTGCATACATCTTGGAGCAGGTGGGCAGGCACAGCAGACAGCTGCAGGACAGGACAGAACTCGACAGGACAGGCAGCATCACCTGGTCTGAGGGAAAGCGTAGGCTGTGGTCAGGTTGCAGCCGACAGCAGCAAACTACGGCCGTGTAGCTTGACGTCCGCCTCTCTGCGGCACATGCTCTGGACGAAACCTGCTTCTTGCAGCATAGCAGCAGACATGCTGTCTGCATGCTGCAGCTCTTGACACAACGGTTGCCTGGCTCTTGTCCAGACAGCTGTTCTCAAGCTCACGGGTGGGGGGGCCGCTGCCTCGTGTGCTGCATGCTGTGGCTGCGTCCAGGTGCGGCTGTGCCTGGCCAAGAAGGACTACATCCGTGCACAGATCCTGGCGCGCAAGATCAGCCCGCGCGCTTTCCAGAAGCAGCAGGGCGACAGCACCGGCGAGATCGGCATTGAGGGCACAGCCATTGAGGAGGCTGATGCAGTGAGTGCCTTGCAGGACGGAACGGCTGGCTTGTGCTGCTACGCTGCTGAGAAGGAATGGTTTGTTACACACTTGCTGTTGTCCACACTACTAACACCCAACGATTGCTTTGCGTACCTGAAGACTGATTACAGTAGTGTTAGGCTGCAGGAGATGCGCAACGCACCAAGTTGTTTATGTTGCCTTGGCATGGCCTCTGGCGCACCGCTAGCCGTGGTGAACTGAGCATGCAGCATGCATGCACAGGCATGTGCGCCGTTGCAAGTATCGTGCGGGTGTCGTCGTCTGCATGTAGTGTGCTCACAGCGCTCATACACGCTTGTGTGTGTTGTGGTGTGTGCTGTCCTGCAGGGCATCCCCAACCTAGGGGAGCTGAAGCTGCGCTACTACCAGCTGATGATCACCTACCACCAGCACTACCACTCCTACCTGGAGATCTGCCGCTGCTACAAGGCCATCTATGAGGGCGATGGCGTGCAGGACGACCCAGCGGTGTGGGGGCCGGTGAGTGTGGCGCTCGACTTCCTGCAAGCAGTGGCAGGCAATGTTGCAGGCGATTGGCTGTTGCAATGGGCATACAGACAGTCAAGTATCATCACTGCTCCGGCTGCGACAGGCAGCGTTGTCAGCACCCTCTTCTTACGGTTGATGTTGCTGGATGGTATGGCTGGTATAATCGTACAACAACCGTATGATACAACACTGGTACTTGTTCTCGTTGGCTAGCTTACAGGGAGCTTCGTCACTCTGTCTCATTCTGTGTTGCTGCTGCTGCATCCCACAGGTGCTGAAGAAGATCTGCTGGTACGCTGTGCTGGCGCCCAAGTACAGCACGGATGAGGGCAGCAGCAGCGACGTGACTACGCTCATCAACACAACAGCCGCATACAAGCAGATGGGCGACCTGGCCCTGCACAAGCAGCTGCTGACAACCTTAACCAACCCAGGTGGGGCTGCTGGCTGAGCATGGAGCAGCAGAAAGCGCGTCTGGCATTTGCTTTGTTGTGTTTCAGCTGCTAGCAACTTGGACAGACTGTGTGGCCAGTGTCCCTAATTGTCACCACAGATTTTCATTTGTAGAACAATGCCTGTGTAACAGAGGACGCCCAGTGTTTGTGGCTGGCTTTTGTGTCATTTGTTTTCAGCACACCGCAACCACGACGCCGTGTGTGTTGCTTTCACCCAGTACTCACCTTTCCCGGCCCCACTCTCAAACGTCTACCATCACCTTCACTCCTGCAGAGATTGTGCGCTGGGGCCTGTTTGAGGCGCAGTTTGGCCCGGAGGTAGCAGCAGAGGCTGACATCTTTGCAGGCGAGTACGGGGAGAAGCGGCAGGCAGACCTCAAGCTGCGCGTCACGGAGCACAACCTGCTCACGGTGGCGCGCTACTACACGCGCATCACCACCGCACGCCTGGCAGAGCTGCTGGACCTCACCCCGGACCTGGTGGGTGCTTTGGGTTGAGGCAGCACACTGCTTCGATCTGGTCTGTTCATCATCATCATGTTACCCATTAAGCCATAGCACCAACGCCATCGGCCCCGCGCCCCTCAGGAGCGGAAGAATCTGGTCTGTTGTAACAGTTCACAGACTGCAGTTGTGGCGGCCCTCTTAAGCACCTGGGTATGCAGTAGTGAATGCATGTCAACCGGTGTAATCGAGTTGTTCAGTTCGTGCCGGACTTTGCAAGTGCTGCTCAGAATGTTCTCTATTTTTCGCGACGGCGTTTCACCCCTGACACCAAGTATGCGTGTCATCTGAAGAATAGTTTTAGACATCTGTGCTGCTGCCTGCCGCGTGTGCCTTCATTTTTGTGACCAGGCTGAGAAGCAGCTGTCGGACCTGGTCGTGGCGAAGGCTGTCTGCGCGAAAATTGACCGGCCAGCAGGCCTGGTGGTGATCGGCAAGCCGCAGCAGCCGGAGGATGTGCTCGACTCCTGGAGCGCAAACATCGGCAAGCTGCTCAACCTGGTGGAGAAGGCCACGCAGCAGATCCAGAAGGAGGCGATGGTGCACAAGGTGCAGCTGGGCAGCGCAGCGTGAGCGCCTGTGCGCTTGAAATGCACTGCAGCGTGAGCGGCTGTGTTGAAGAGCACTGGTGGTGTGTAGCAGCGGTTGCAAGACTCTTAGCGTGTGCCAGTTAGGACATGTAACGGAGTAGAGAGCAGAGCAACGTGATGTGCGCAATGCAGTTTCCTGTGCAGCAGAGTTGCTGCGGTGTAAATGAGTACGGCAATGGCTGTGCTGGTGCCGCTGGTTGGACCTGCATAGCATAGCTCTACCAAGTAGCAGTTTTCACGCCCGCGTGTTGCTACCATTCAGTTGCTCGGTCTGTTAGGGACGCTTTATGGCATCAAGTTGATGTCAAAGAGCGGATTTAGACGGAACCCATGTAAAGCAAGCTGCGCACCTGCAATGCATAGCTGGACCCAGGAGGGACCCGCCCAGATGTTTGTAACCAGCCAGCATCGATGCGCCCAAGAGCACTAGTACTTGGGCAACCTTGGTTGTGCGGCCAAACAGCAGGCTCGGACCGTCGGCCCGCGGAGGCTCCGCGGAGCGGGCTGCCATTCAATGTGTGACATCATGGCACGGTTGCAATCAACATACTTGGGAGACAGATATATATATATATATTTGGTCTGAGGTCAACCTTTGAGGTCTAAAGTGGACCAAGCAATTACAAATGCCTATTCTAAATCACAAAAAGCAGCCGCTCACATGCGCAGCCGCCCGCTCAACTTGTGACTCAAAAACGCCTCACACTCTGCTACTACATTGTACGGTACAAGCAGGTGCTGATCATCATCATGACTCAGCATTGTTCAATTCAGCTCGAACACAAAACTCACGCCCACAAGGCGAGAAGGTGGCCGTTTGCACGGCTGCAGCACACTACTCCATTCTAAACCTGTGCATGTACTGTGCGCGGGCGCGGCACAGCAGGCTTTGTGCACATGCGGCACGGTGCTCCCGCAGCATGAAT
This sequence comes from Tetradesmus lagerheimii, assembly GCA_902809745.2. Lineage (NCBI taxonomy): Eukaryota > Viridiplantae > Chlorophyta > Chlorophyceae > Sphaeropleales > Scenedesmaceae > Tetradesmus > Tetradesmus lagerheimii. The sequence goes on from CADDIJ020000819.1 coordinate 18,207, forward strand.
CCATGTACATCTCGCAAAAATAACAAACGCTTCGCTATGGCCATGTATGTACACGACATTCCTAAAGGTGCCCTGTAGCTGGACAGGCCAGCAGCTTCCGCGGCTACAGCAGCTGCAACCCAACCCTGACAGAAGAGGAAGCCGCAGAGACAGCTAGATGATCAGACGTGCCGTGCCACACCATATGAGCCTCATAGGTGAGTCACCTGACACAACTGGTGCAAAACAGCATTGCCAAGATGAACACAAGACACTTCCTGCAAGCACGAGATGCTTGCGCAACATGAGTGCCTGTATGATGAGCACTGTGTTCACCACCTCCATTAACAACACACAAAAGAATCATCTGCATGTGCTAGCTGCATGGCCAACTCGATGCCCGGTGGGCACGCTCACTGCTGCACTGGCTCCCGATGCATTCTGCATTGCAGGCGAGCCGTGCATGCAGAGACAATGTGTCCCCTGCTCCTCCAACTTAGACCCAGCCAGACTACTGGTGTGCTCTGTTCTAGCACAGACACAGAACCTCAGACGCACGTATCAAGTGCAATCGTGTAATGCTTCATTCAGCTGAATGATGCTTGGCTGTCTTTCAAGCCACGCACACCCACACACACTTCTTATAGTGACACAGGCGTAGTGCTTTTACGCGATACCAACGAACAAACACACATTGGAAGTTGAACTGCACTACTACAGAGTACTCTATAGGGCACTGACTCCAGTTGTCACCGCTGGATGTGCCCCTTGAAAACAGGCACTTTACTGTGCCATACACCACGCCAGGTGCTATAGCCGTGGCTAGTCGCCACATCGACGCTAGCAGCTGGTTTGGCATGGCATCACCAACACACCACATACGCTCCCGGATGTGACAATCAGTCAAAAGGTGGCACACTACACTGCACTACAAGCAATGATACAACCAGAGTGGTGCCACATCAAGCAAGCACCCGACCCACACGCCCGAAACGCAGGCAAACATGTGCGATGCACAGCGCTCCCTGGCACAAACTGACAAGTGCAGCCACCGGTGAAGCATGCACAAGCCAGTGAAACCAATATTAAGCAATGCCATGCCCCGAGTATAGGAATATATTGCCCCACCAACAGCCTGGGAAACCGCACAAAGTGCAGCACCCCCGCCCACAACACACGCGACACTGCCACATGTGGCGACACGACACGCTGCTTAAAGCGCCAGCTGCAGCAGACGCCTGCTGCCTGGTGCAGCTGTGGACAATCATATGGACCAATGGGCGCTTACAAGAGCACAGGCTCTAGCAGCTGCCATCGTCTTGCACGGCGCGCCTGACAGCGCTGCGTGGCGCAGCGATAGGCGACCTTGGTGCAGCAGCAAGGCCTGCAGGAGAAGCAGCTGCGCCGGTGCTGCCGCTGCTGCTGCCCGCGCTGCTGCTAGCAGCAGCAGCCACCACTAACCCAGGACTGCCCATACCGTTGCTGCTGGCAGCACCGAGCGAACCTGGAAGGACAACTACGTTGTTGGTGACCAACGCTTGCTGCTGCTGCTGGGCAGCTGCTGCACCAGCCACCTGCGGCAGCTTGGACAGGGCCGCACTGTAGCCCTGCAGCCTGCTGCTTGCCCGCTGGTGTGCATCTGTGAACTGCCGCTCAAAGTCTCCCAGGTCAAAGAAGTTGACGCCTGACTTGGGGCAGCGCACAACCTGGATGGACGACTCTCCTGCTGCTTCTGTGTCGTCGCAGCCAGAGAAAGGCGAGCTGCGCTCAATGACGTGCACCAGGCATGGCGGCAGCCGCGCACTGCGGCGGCCAAACTGCTGCTGCTGTCGCCGGCGCTGCCGCCACGCTGACAGGCCAATGCGGTCCACCACGCCGCCGTCCTTCAGCCCCGAGTACACGCCTGTCACAGCACACATGAGCAACAGGCATGCAGGCAGTGGAGTACAAAGCACGTCAGCAGTGTTGCATACCACGTGGTTGGCAGATCTGACAGTGCATGCTGGCAACAGGCATACTACCTGCTGCAAGCAGATGCTGTCTTGCAAGCAAAACTCAGCTGCCTGCCCCAATATTCACACCTGCCTGCTTGCAGGAACAGCTTGCTGGCCTTCACAGCACCCACCTGGCACGTCCATATTTGAGAATACGAAGGGGATGGCTGCTGACGCTGCAACTGCCTCTGGCAGTGGCCCCTGATCGATCAACACATGCGTGCCATCTGAGGTCACCACACCAACTGCAAAGTCCCGCTCTAGGCCCTCGAATGTAGGCGGCAGCAGCTCCCGCAGGCGCTCTACTACGCCCTCAAGGGACAGCAGGCCACCCTTCCAGGGTTCTAAGCTGGGTCTGAGGAACTGAATAGGCGGCTTCTCAGACAGCAGCTGTGCCACCTGTGGTGGTGCATGAGGAAATGGCAGCAGCAGACCGCAGCGGGATCAGAGACAGCACAGCCCTGGACACCCTGAACTCAGAGAATAGGTTGCTCGCTTGCAGGACAGCTGCACCAGCATGTTTGTGAGCAGTGTAATCTCGACGCTAGCGCGGCCGCACAGCTGCCACTTGTAGCCAGTCCCATTGTGCAGTGCCAGTCCCGTTGCGGCCGACCGAGCAAAGAACATGTGCGCTGAACATTTGTGCATTACACAGCTGACAAACAACATCACCGTGGAATCGCACCTGGCGAGGTGAATACCCTGCTGCATAGAGACTGCCTGTCAGTGCGCCTGCACTGGTGCCCATCACCCCGCCAATGGGGATGCCAGCCTGCATGCAGTACAGGCAAAGGTGAGACCTACATGGTTCAGAGACTTCGGCAGACGGGCCTGCACATTGCTGCTGCATGCCTGCTTTGCTTGTGGCTGGCAGAAGGCTCACTTCCCGCCAGCTGGCCTCCGCACCGGCGCCCGGCCCAAATCACACCTGCCACATCCAAACTCACCTCTTCAACGGCCTGTAAAAACCCCGAGTGCTGTGCGAAAGCCAAGAAGCCGCTTGAGAGCACCACATCGTGCGACTCCCCTGCGCAGGTCAGCCATTCTTGATTAGCGGTCCACACGGGCATGATCCTCTACCCGCTACATGTATAATAATTTACGTTATGTACTGGCAACCCGCTAAGCGTTTAGACGGCCAGTCAACACCGCAGGCTGGAGCTTGAAGCAGACTGCGTTACAGGCCGTGCGCTGCCACGGCGAGACCTGGGCTGTCAGAGACTGCTCTTTGGGCTTGAAAACCTCTACTAGAAGCTGTTGGAATCGCCCGGCGCCCAGTCACTGCACAGCGCAACTCACAACGCCTCTAGCAACTATGGGCCCGTGTGATCGCCCTACCTGCGAACGCTGCGCAGCAAGCCTGTCGACGCACTGCAGGCTTTGTTGCTATCAATTTAACTGCTGCTGTAGTATGTCCTGGCCTGCTCTGGCAGGTGCTGCTCCTTGCCAGCTGCATGCTGCTCCGAATAGTGGCTATGGCCAGCGGCAACGTGTTCTTATATTACCAATTCAAAGTGTAAGTAAAACGAGCTGGCCTGCTGTCAGCTATTGTGATTGGACCGACAGCCTGGGAAGGGTGGGCGTTTTCAATTTTCGCTGGTCACCGTAGAGTAATTGATAACGCGTCAGACAGTAATGGCAGTGATAACATCGCAAATGATAGGCTTGCTACCCGTAGCTTGACGTTCGGAGGGGTTTAGAAGAGAAGGTGACTTTGGGCCACGTTGTACCAAGTCGATGACCGCATAAGCCGCTCAGCAACGCCTGAGTAGCTGCAGCATGCAATCTCTGCTCTCCGATAGCCTGCACGGTCCCAGCGAGTTCCATGGCAACTTGCAGCAACCTTGGTCATCATGTGTGCTACTCTAGCACTTGCTTGGCAATGCCTGTGTTGGGACGCCGAGGCACGAGGACAGTTCAACACGGTCAAATTGCTGACACACGGTTTGTCAACAACAGCACGTCCAGATGTTTCTGTACAGGCATTTCTACCGCACAGCTTGCCAGGCCGCGTTTGGAAGCTGCGCGGTGTGCACCGCTGCATGCAGCATGCTTGGTCAGGATAGGATCAATCACTGAGCCGTAACTGGAACCAGCACGGTTTTCACTTTGAAGGGCTTCGAGGCTGCTCACTGTGTGCTGCCGCCACAAGCTGCAAATCACTTGTGTCACACAAGTTGTACCCCACCAAGTCACCTGCACCACTTGACGGAAACGTCATCAACTAATGTCACCCACAATTGCCTGAAAATGTACATTAAATGTACCTGTTTCTGCCTAGCTTGCAACCAACCTGGAACCAAAGGGGCACATGGCGCAGTGCGTGTGATCATGATCAGTCGCTGTCCGATCACTTTAGCAAAATTGCAGCCAGTACTCAGCCTTTGCACTCACAACAGTCAAGGAGCATCAATCCTCAAGACAGCGTGCCGCCAGCGCCTCGTGGCCCTCTCTTCAGGCTTGAACTTGGGCCACCACAGCGATAGGGTTCTGCTGATTGAAGTTCAACAGGCATTCTGACATTGCTGAGTTGTTGGTGATCGATGTCGCGCCAGCGTATTCATAAAGCATACAGCAGAAGCGTAATGGCTTGATATCAACCACTAGGTCCAGTAGTTCAGACAGCACGCTCTCACGTTGGCTTCGCCTGTGTTTCACCCGGCCATTTCGCACCGTCTCTTGAACGCCGCCTCCCCCTTCGCTAGGTGATCAGGCAATTACTAAAAGTGGCTTAATTGAGGGGTGGCTACCGGCTGATCAAAGCATAAGCCAGCAGCAGCATGGATGCTGCCAGTTTGGTAGAACTGCTTCAAGCTGGGGAGGATTCCTACGCTCAGTTCGTGCAGCTGCTCAACCAGAAGCTGCAAGATCATAACTTCAAAGATTCCCTGAAGGCCTTGTCACCTGCTGTATGCAGCCAGGGGCGGCAGGTAACCAGACCAGCATGAGAGAGGCAGCGCATGCATTACTGAAAGCACATGCTGCTGTTGTTGCACTCGTGAACGTTGTGATCAGGTGTACCAGGAGGGGATGTTCTGGTGCTGATTCACATGCAAGTGGTGTGCCTGTTTTCCATGCACGCAGGCTGATGCAGCAGTCGCATACATCATGCAGTGCCTGCTGTACTGCCAGCAGCACGTGGGCGATCTGTCAGCCGGGCTGAAGCATCTGCTGCTGGAGCTGATACCTCCAGAAGCAGCAAAGGCAGCAGGAAAGCAGACAAGGGACATCGCTGTGCAGCTGTTCGCTGCTTACTGCACACCAACAGACGCCAAGCTTGCCGCAAAGGTCGGTTTGCTGGTTGCTGTAGCACAAATAGGTTTGACAATGTTGGACGTGCGTACCAGCGGCAGGCAGCTACTGGATTGCTGCCCGTCTGTGCTTGGCACGTTGCTGCGGTGTCGCATGTCAAGCAGCAATGCCATTGGGCTTGCTGCATGGATCCATCCTGCTTTGTGCATGTCCAGTGGCTCCTGTCACCTGCTCAGCTGCTGTAACACCATGCTGCGCAACAACCCCACTGCACTTGGCATACACTGCTTGCAGGTTGCCAACATCTTTCAGCTGACGCGCGAGGATTTGAGTGACTGGCAGCAGCTCACAGCCGCAGTGCGGCAGATGCTGACCAGCCAGAGCAGCTACAAGGCAGCAGTGCACCTGATGATGCAGTTTGAGGTATGTTTCTGTGGCGTCATAACACATAGCTTGTGTACGGGCGCAGTCACCAGCATTGGCATGGATGAGGCAGGTCACCACATGGGATGAATTGTGTACTTGCGAGTTGCGCAAGCATCCACAGCTGTTTGCCTGCCTGCCAAGCAGCGGACAAGCTGCAGCACCTGTGTGGAAGCACTGTGTGCACACTACCTGATGCATGCTTATGCATGTGTCTTACCTATGCATCATCTTGCCAGTTGCCGCTTAAATTTTCGCTTGCACTTGTCATTGTCAGTCACCACCCCCAAAATCGTCTTCAGCTGATGCGCCTAAAGCGCCTACTGAACAAAACTGCTGCACACCACCTGCACGGCATGCTGCTTGCAGGGTCTGGATGAGGCAATAGACAAAGCAGAGGTCATTACGCAGCTGGTGGCTGACGGCCAGGACAACCTGGCGCAGCTGTGGGTGACAGCACTGGGCAGGGACTATCAGGTGCGAGCCGGCAGCAGTGCCTGCAGCAGCAGCAGAAGAAGCATGTTGATGTCCTTTCACGCAGTAACGCATGTGGCAGGCACAACCGCTCGTCAGCTACATGCTGCGGCAAGCAGCAGCGGTGTAATCAGCGCAAGCTGGCAGCGCTGGGCACGAAGCTTCTGTTATGCTGTGCTATGCCGCATCTTGGTGACCATTCATGCAGAGATATGCACTCAATCCTTGGGCCCCTACTCTGTCCTCCGCTACTCTCAACCGCCTCGATGACCCTGATGTGCTGACCTGCTTCATTGCTTGCTTCTGCATCACTGTGCAGATCATGTTTGTGGAGGCGTGTGTTGCCCAAGACCGGCTCAAGCCTGCTGCGCGTGCATTGCGCGTGCTGGGATTGACGGCGGAGTTCCCCAACGTGGAGAGCCTGTACCGGCAGCGCAGCCTGGCACGGCTGGTGGGCAAGCGGCTGTGGCAGGTGGCACTCAGCTTTGTGGGCAGCGACGTGGCACTGCAGGTGGGCTGTGTTCGATTGCAAAGCGTGCCTGGCATACACGTACCAATCATGCCTAGTTCACTGCAAACCATGCATACCCGCTACCTGCTGTGTGGTGCGGGACAGAAACACCAGCTGTGTGTTAGCCCTGCAGCATGTTTGTGTTTTTGCGCTGGTGCAAGGTGCTGTCATATACAGCAGCAATGCTAGTGCTGCTGGAAGCGTGGTTTGCGGCAGCATTGCGGCGTTCATTTGACATCCTCAACATATCCATTTCCCGACACCTTCTGTTACCGCTTTTTCAATGTGCACGTGCACTTCTGCTGTGCCTGCAAACGCAACAGACGCAGCTAGTGCGTGACATGGCAGACATGGGTGAGATCGCACTGGCCCACGAGTACCGCAAGCAGCTCAACCTGCCCGAAGCTGTCCTGACAGTTGACCCTGCAGCAGTAGCAGCACAAGAAGAGGCGCGGCGGCAGCAGTACATGCAGCTGGAGCTGCCGCCTGGTGCGCTGCTGTTTGCGGACGATGAGGCAACGCTGCTGCAGGCTGCGCAGATGTTGGCAGGGTCTGATGTGGTTGGACTTGATGTAGAGTGGAAGCCGTCACATACAGCTGGCGGGACATCTCCTGCAGCCGTCCTGCAGGTGAGGCTGTGCTAATGTGTTACGCTGTGGGATGACTATGCAGATTGCTGGTGTGTGGGATGTGTGAGTTGCATCGTCCATTTTTACACAGCAGAGGATATGTGCGTGTAGGACATACGGCGCGCACAGCTGTCACGCCAGTTGCATTGCCTTGGCAGTGCCACTTTTGGTCACCGTGTGGCAGTCCTTGCATCACCAGTTGGTGCGTGCTCAATTAGCTAGACGGAGCCTATCATCTTGCCCTCCACACTCCACCAAGCTGCGCAGCTTCACTTACGGTATGCTTTCTGCTGTCTGTTCTGTCCTTTTTTTCTGCCCTGCCTCCTATCCCCACAGCTGGCCACCCGCAAGTCAGCAGTTCTGTTCGACCTGCTCACCCTTGCCCCGCAGCACCCCGCTGCCCTGGACGCCTGCCTGTTCCCACTTTTTGAATCCACCGAGGTTCTAAAGCTAGGGTTTGGGCTCACGGGTGACCTGGCAAAGCTTGCAGGCAGTTGGCCGGATGTGCAGACCTTCAGGGTGGTTGCTGGCGTGCTGGATCTGCGGCCGCTGTGGGTTGCATACGGCATGGCAAATAGACGGCAGGTGGGTGAATCGCAAGTCGCAGTGCAATGTGTGCACATGTCAGTGCAATGGTTGGCCATCTGTTGGGCGATGAGCTCGCTGTCGGGGTGTGGGCATGCAATGGGGCTGTTGCATGCTGTGTGGAGCAGCGCTGTAATCAGTAGGACCGCGTATCGTTCAGGCACAGACATATACAGTGTCACGGGCCGTATTGTGGCTGCAGGGCTGTTTGAGCCAATCTGACCAAGGAATGCAGCTTTGCATGCTACGCAAGCACCGCAAGAGATTGCTGCAGTGCTGATATGACTGTGTCTGGCTGCTGCCTGCGCAGGGTGGCTCTGTGCGGCTGCTGTCTGATGTGGGGCTGTCCACGCTCTGCAATGCACTGCTGGGGAAGCCGCTAGGTGAGCAGGGCAAGGGACAGCTGAAAATTTTCAGTGCTGACGTGGCAGGCATAGCACAGCAACATCAATCAGGTCACCTTCAGCCCTGCAGCAACAGCAGCAACAGCAGCAACAGCATCAAGGCCACAGCAGCAACAGCATTGCTATGACGACATCATCTGTCAGTGCTGACGTGGCAGGCATTCTTGCATGGGCTGTAGCTGCTGGGCTCACTTGCAGTGCAGCGCAATCAGCTATCGTTTGGTTCCCACCGGCAACAGACTCATGGTTATACAACTGTTTGGCATCATCAAGATATTCTGGCGCGGTGCACAGCTTCACCACTGCCGCGATAAACCATGCCTGCTTTGTGCATTTGTATCCACCTGCACCGATGATACATGCTCATTGCGCGTGAATTGTTTTTGCTGCTCTGGCCTGCCCTGCAGACAAGAGCCAGCAGATGAGCGACTGGACAGCCAGGCCGCTCAGCCAGCGCCAGATGCACTACGCAGCGCTGGATGCGTTTGTGCTGCCGCAGCTGTACGACAGGCTGTGCGCTGAGCTAGGGGAGCAGCGCAGCCAGCAGCTGCTGAAGCAGCACACCAGTAGTGTGAGGCGGGTGAGTGCAGCAGACGGTGAGCAGCAGCAGCAGCAAGACAAAGCACACAAGAGGCCTGCAGCGGTGGCAGTCGGTGACACAATGTCCCCTGCAGGCAATGCTGTTCAGAAAGGAGATGTACCAGCAGCAGCAGGGGATGGATTCTGCCATCCCTCAAAGCGTCAAGAGTTGGCCGACGTACAGGACATGAACGCAAAGTGATGGCAAGGCGCGACACACCCACCTGCTGGTCAATTCAATTGCACACTTCAACACAGGTGCCTCGGGTTCTGTCGCTGCTGCTGCTGCTGCTGCTGTCGCTCTTGCTTTACTCCTATGTCGCAACAACAGGCGGTACGTCCTGAAGCAGCAGCAGCAGTCCCAGCAGTTGAGGAGGAGACGTTAGCAGGACAGGTAGCAGCAGCTAGCCTTGCAGACATTAGCACCGCATCTTCTGTTGTACGGCAGCCAACCGATAGCGAGACAGGTGTTGCCAGCAGCAGCAGCAGCAGTAGCAGCAGCAGTACAAACGGTGGCGGCGACACTGGCAACATTGAGCAGGTGCCTGCTGGTGGTGGCAGCAGCAGCAGTGTGGCTGGCAGCAGTGCTGCTGTCAAGAGCATCACCTCCAATGCAAGCGGTGCTGCCAGTGATCCGCGAGACAGCACCTCAGGTGAGCCAAGGCTTACGGCCCTGCCTGCCATACAGCAATCTATTCTGAGTGCTCCCCGGAGACAGAAGCGGCTGCACTACGTGTCATGCCATGTCATGCCGCTGTGTGTATCTCATATCCGTGCTGTATAGGAAGGGACAACAGCAGGGTTTCCATAGCCATACAACACGGTGCTCAGCACCGTCTGCCATGCTTGTTGCTGCTTTGCAGGGGAGGCACGAGTGCTAGCGTTCCTGCAGCGCCGCGGCTTTGACGGTGCCCTCAGGCGGCTGCCAGGCTCACGGCCACAAGGTAAACCGGGTCGCTGATATGAACTGCATTCTATCCTCTCATGCGGCGGGCTACATGCAGTTCTAGCAAGCAGTGACAAGTTCGCCTGGCTGACGTGATCACTCGTGCTGAGTACTGCCACTGGCCGTGGCCGCTGTTTGTCGCAGGTTGCGTGCCGACCATCAGTGATACTGCTGCAGCGCTGTCAGCACCCCGTGCTGCTGTTGCCAAGACAATGGCTCTGATGGTGGACCATGAACCGCTGCTGGTGGTGACACGCGGCGATCAGCGCGTCGACATGCACAAGGCACGCAGCAGCACTGCTGACAGCGATGTGGGCTGCAGCACAACGCACAGCGCCAGAGTGTGCAGGGATGCAGGATCGACCAGGCGTGTGCGGGGCACTGCTTTATGTGCGGCGCGCACCATGTCTACTAGCATGCAGGAGATGCATCACCCAGCGCATAGGGCCAGCTGCAGCAGGTACACAGCGAGCAGCAGCAGCAGCAGCAGGATGATGACAGATCCAGTAAAGCGGCAGCTGTGCAATGCTGCTTGCTTGGCGCGCTACACGCCACCTGTAGCTGCTGCAGCTGCGCGCAGGCTGCGCCTTCTGCATATGGTGTGAGGCGTGTCTGAGTGCGTTGTGAGTATGCGGGTGCTGCTAGCAGCAAGCTAGCACACCAGCGCTACTCACCGCAATGCTGCTTTGAGACGGCTACCTGCACGTCTAGCGCCTGCGCTGCCTGGTGTGCATGCTTCAGCGCAGTAGTGTCATGTTCTGCATCTTCATCCACAGCGCTCGTTGCTGTTTTGTTCAAGTCACACCACGTGCTGACGATCTGCTGTTGCTGTCACTGATTTGCTGCTCTTGTTTCTGTATCTCTGCTTGTTCCTCATCCTGCTTGGCCTTACTGGCAGCTGGCAGCACTACTAGGGGTCAAGAAGCGTGCGGTGCGTATGGCCCCTGATGCTGTTGTCAAAGAGGTGACAGGCTTCCCATCCGGTGAGCAGCAGCAGCGCCGACGTCTGGTTGATGGACGGTTGTAGTGGTCATAATGTGCAAGTGCATGCTATGCTGCCCGGAGGTGCTCGCTCACATGTTCAATGAGAGATTGGCTATGAGCATGCTCCATGCTTCAGCACATGCCGCGGCATCGAGGGAGCACTGCACAGGAAACGGCAAGCTGCCTGCTGACACTGTTTGCGTTGTTGCTGTTGCTTGCAGGAGGCATACCTCCGATTGGGCACGACAGCAGCATCAAAGTGCTGGTGGACTGCAGGCTGCAGCAGGCAGCAGCAGCAGCACCTGACGTTAGCACAGGCTATGCGGCTCAGCAGCAGCAGCAGCAGCAGCAGCACAGTGCCAATGAAGCCTCCAGACCTGCAGGGGGTGGCTGGGCAGCTGCAGCAGCAGCAGCAGCAACCGCAGGCACCACAGACATAAATCTACGTGCAGCCGCGGTTGAAACACCTGACGACAGCAAAAGAACTATATGCAGCAGTGCCGCAGCTTCAGGCAGAAGTATATCAACAGCAGGCACTGGTTGCGCAGCTATCGCTTGTGCTGCTGGTGGTGGGGCAGTTGGTGACAGCAGCAGCAGGCTGTTCCTGCAGTGCGGCTCTGATGCGGTCATACAGCTATCGTTTGAGCAGCTGCTGCAGCTAAGCCGGGGCATTGTGGCCGATGTTGCCGATGTGCCTGCTGCAAAGCTGGCTGCTGCCGGCGTTACTGCTGATGCTAGCAGCAGCTCGGCAGCAAGGACAGCAGCAGGAGACCAGCAGCAGCCGCAGCCCCAGGCCAATGCCATCATGAATGCCCAGCCAAACGCAGTACAGACTGTGGTAAGGCACTATGTCAATGATTAAGTACAAGACATGTTCACCATGTGTTATGTCGTCTGTTGCAGGCAACACAGTATGCATGCGGGACAGCACACCGCCATGCCACATGTGTGTCGCACCATCCTTTGCTCTGCCAACATCCAACCAATGTTGCATGCCTGGCTGCCAGCGCGCTAGATTCCTTTCAGTCAGGCTGCCGCATATCACTGACGTCACAGCATTGCATGCTGTCACTAACTCTGCCTGCTTCATTGTCATCATGCACTTTGCTGTGTGCTGCGTGCAGCCCCGCTTCCTGGTTGACAGCATGCTGGGCAGGCTGTGCCGCTGGCTGCGGGCACTTGGCGTGGATGCAGAGTTTGTTGAGACAGGCGGCAAGCAGCAGCTGCAGCAGCAGGCACGTGGTGACGGGCAGCCGCTGCTGCTGCAGAGCCTGGGGCAGCAGCAGCAGGGGCAGCTGATTGAGGCTATACACAAAGCTGCACTGTCTGAGGTGAGGGTTGTGTGCAGACGCGCTTTGTGGCAATACCGCGTATGGCAGGGGCTCTCTGCTGCAGCCTGTTGCAGGCATGTCACACATGCTTGCACCAGTGCTGCTTGGGCTGATGAGCAGATTGTTTGCTTGCAGCAGCGCGCAGCTACATACTCATCGTGCACAGTTTGGAGCAGTTGCAGCTGTGGTTGCTCCGCATCAGCACTTGCGACCTCTGCTATAGTCAGCTGTTGCTTGCTGTCTGTAATGTCTTGCGCCCTTTGTTGCATCTGCTGGCACTGCGTGTATGCAAATGTGCGTCAGGGCCGGCTGTTCCTGACGCGCGACACCAAGCTTGCAGCGCGGCGGGATGTGGGTGGCAGCGTGTACCTGCTCAGCACTGATGATGCTGCAGAGCAGCTGACGGAGATCAGCAGGCACTTTGGCATCAGGTGCGGTACAGCAGTAGAGGTGGCAAGCGAGTAGAAGCAGTAGAAGGTCAAAGAGCGCATTTAGACGGAACCCATGTAAAGCAAGCTGCACACCTGCAATGCATAGCTGGACCAGGAGGTGTTGTTTGGCTATCCGTTGGCATGTGGCGCTATGTGTGATGATCACTGTGTAGTAGGTTTGTTGCACTGGGTCTGTCTCGTGAGTGCAGTGTGGTTGCACATGTCTGGTTTGTGCTGAGCAATGCCTGAGCAACCGTGGCGTCGATGGGCGCATCACTTGCTTGATTGGCACTGCCGTTGTTCTGCTGACGCAGGTTTGATGAGAGCACAGCCATGTCACGCTGCTCTGTCTGCAACGCAGCTGCGTTTGAGCAGATCACGCGTGAGGCTGCTGCCTTGCTGGTGCCACCACGCGTGATGGAGGTGGTGGAGGAGTTCTGGCAGTGCGGCAAGTGAGTAGACTGCCAAATTGCCCTGACAGGAACTTTGTCTGATCCAATTCAGTACAGTACAGCCGTACATGCATAGCTCCTGCTGCTACCTCCCCTCTTTAGCCGCTGGGTGCTTCAAGCACTTGGGCAGCAAGCACTTGGGCACCCACCTTGCTTGCCATGGAAACAAGTCCTGACAGGACATTGCTGTGTGTGTGGCTGTGGTGCTGCTGCTGCTGCTGCTGCTGCCACTGTCCAGCTGCGGCAAGGTGTTCTGGATGGGCCCCAAGTCCCAGGCTGCCATTGACCTGCTGAGCTCACTCTTCACCAATGGCAAGACAGTGCCCACGCCGCTGCAAAGCTGGCGACAGGTGGCGCAAGTGGATGCACAGCTGTCAGCGGCAGAGATGCAGGCCCCGTTATGATTGCTGTCTCGAGGAACGTTGAGGGCAGTTGCTTGGGTGAATCGGACCCCTGTGTTGTGGCAGCACAGTTTAGGGTTTGTGGTGTGTCACATGAACGTGTAAGGACATGCTGAAATGTATTATAAGCTGTTCCAAGACAACAGTGCATAATGTGTTCGTGAAGTTTGGCACGCTGCTTTTACGTTCAGCGTCGAACAGGCAAGCTGCTGTTCCCGCCAGCTCACGCGCCACAAAAGAAGAGTACTCGTGAAGTTGAATTACAGTAATCTAACACTTTTCGAAACTGACAAAGGCTTAATGGAGAAGGACGAGAGCAACACCGAGCCACTTGGAGAGGTGCAGTCTGAGCTGGAGCAACAGCAGGCAAGTTGCGAGGTGCTTTTCCTTCGCTTCAGCACCTCTCAAATCAAGATGAACACTCACACTATGCAATCTCTGGCGTAGGCTCTAGAGCACGTGAGTGCAGAGGCAGCAGAGCAAGCTGATGAAGCAGAGCAGCAACAGCAAGAAGAAGTGCAACAGCAAGAAGAGCCGCAACAGCACCAAGAGCAGCCTGCCAGCACAACAGCAGAGGCAGCAGACACAGAGGCAGTTGCTAGTGTAGAGCCTGCAGAGCAATACTGCGCAGCAGAGGCTGCCACAGATGCAGCATGTGGTGATGACTATGGCGCAGCAGAGGAGGCAGCAGAAGCAGCATACAGTCCTGCAGTGCAGTACTACTCCACAGAAGCAGGCACAGAGGCAGCATACGCAACTGGGCACAGCGAGAGTGGCGTGTCTCACAAGTGAGTAAGCATCAGCTGCAACAGCGTCTGGTTGCATTTATGCATGGTTGCATGGTTGCAGCATCAGCTGCGGCAGCACGAAGTCGTGCAAGATGCTGCTGCAACTGACACGCAGCTTCCTTCATCCACTGCAGGTTGACATTTTCTGGTCCTCCACATGTGCCCAAGGTGAGTCGCTCATACATGTAGTTGACATTTTCTGGTCCTCCACATGTGCCCAAGGTGAGTCGCTCATACATGTAACCCCACTGGGGTGTGCGTGACACACTGCTGATGTCTTTCACGTCAGCTTCAGCCATGTCTGCCATTCAAGGGCATGGTATGCTTTGCATGGTATGCTTTGCATGGCATACCATGCATGGCCTGCTGACAGAGCGAGCAGCAGCAGCAACAAGTGCAGGCCAACATGTCTGCTCACCACCTCTGCAGCGGGCTCAGCGCAGCAGCAGCAGCACCAGCTCAGTGGCCGGAGCCCTCTTTACAGAACAGCTGTCAGCAGTTGCCCACCCTGTGAATGCTGTCGCCGTTGTTCTCACTCTGTCCTGCAGGCCAAGCCCTACCAGTGCGCAGACTACAGCCACAGCACCACCAAGCTGATGAAGATTGCGCACGACAACCAGCTGCTGGTCAAGCGCCTCACCAGCATCAGCCAAAAGGTGCGGCACGCGGCTGCTCAGCATCCAGCAGCGCAGGCCAGGAACCAACAGCCTTGCTGCACTATGTGTTTCTGTACAATGTACAGCTCTCCGACGTGTAACTCTGCCTGGCTCTAAGTTTCAAAGATGCCAAGCAGCGTGTGGTTTGTGTCAGGCCACTAGCACAAACACACAAGCACTGGGTCGTGTCTGCTTTGCCGCTCTGTGTGGTGCTGCTCTGGCTACTGACGCTAACTCATCAACTGCCATATGGGTGCATCCGTGCTGCTGCTGCTTGCAGGACCCCAGCTGGGTGAAGGACCTGGGCAAGACAGCATCATGCAACGTGGCCAGCTCAGCAGTCGACAGGCGCAAGGCAGCCTCAACCATTGCACAGGTGCGGCTGCAGCAGCAAGTAACACGCCAGTATTGATGCAGATTCTCACTGTGCTCTTTATTAGGTTGAAGGTTACAGAATGGTAGCACCAATGCCGTTCAGTGGTCAGTCAGAATGTCGAAATTTGGTCAGCCTGCACTTCTACACCGCTAGGACTGGGGCTGCGCGCTGCTCATGCAGCATAAGCAGCAGCAGGCGTACTCGTCGCGCACATGCCCAAGGGGGCTATGGTGCTGCACTGCAGCTCGTTCGCTCATTACAAATTATAATGCACAGCGTCTCAACCAGCTTGCTGCGTGTGTGTGTTTGCAGGAGAACCACGCGCTGTACCAGCGGCTGGTGGCCATCCGTCCCAGCAAGGACATCAGCAGGGAGACGCTGGAGGCGGAGCACAGGCGCAACGAGGCCTACCGCGCCAACTGCGCTACATTCAAGCCCAAGTCGTCACCAGGGGCGGCAGGAGCGACAGCAGGAGCAGCTGGGGCGGAGGGGTACAGGATTGCCTGATAGTTGGGTCAGCTGTCAGCACCTGCACTCCCATCATGATATTTGGAGAAGAGGGCCGTGAGCAGGAGCAAGTGATGTATGTTGCTGAGGGTTTGGAAATAGTCAAGGTGTTGGCCTCGAGACGGGCGCGTGGCAGTCAGCCACTGGCAGTCGCCAGGTTGTCGGTACTGTAGGGCGCAGCTTCCCCGGCAGGCTGGCGCTGCTTGCTGCAAGCCTTGCATGCGTGTTGGTGCTTGTGACGAGCAGCCATAAAGCCAACAGTTGGGTCACAGCTTCGTATGTTGCTTAGCCTGCTTGATTGAGAGGTTTTACATAATGTTGACAGAATGTTCCCACTGGTATGGCATTCAGCAGAAGCTGGGAGAGAAGCGTCGAAAGCTGCAGTACAGTGCTTAGTCACAAAGCCAGGCTGGCACATATTGCTGGAAGGCCGCCTTGTTGGCTTTATGTATGATTGTGCTGGTTGCTGCTGAATGTCTCAACGGTCCTGAAGAGAGCGCCACATGTGGAGTGTAGCGCGGCATCCGTGATGAAGCTAGCTATCATGTGGCCGTCAGTTACAGTGTAACGATGCAAGGGTCATTCTGCTGACCGACGCACAGAACAGCGTCATGACATGACAACACCCAGCTGTCGATGTGCTTGGGATATGCGTAATAATTGCAAACACAATGGAGCAGTGCTCCCTCTTTCTTCCGCTCCTGAGGGGCGCGGGGCCGATGGCGTCGATGCTATGGCTTAATGGGTAACATGATGATGATGATGACCCAGCTGTCGATGCTATGCATGTATGACAAAGGTTGTACTAGAATTGGCAGTCGCACCAATGAGTGTGCCTAGCCACTGAACACATGCATGATGCAGGCAGGGCCTATAAAGGGATGCAGATCATGAACATGGAAGGGCCGTGTGCCAAACGAGACGGTAAAGGAGGAAGCACCACTCCAAGATGGCATATGTTAGCCTAACAGAGGCAGCATGCAGTCTAACATAGATGCGCATCTGACAGTCTATCAGGTAGGCTACCAGATACGTCCCACCTCATCCAGCTCTGACTTGAAACAACGCCTCAATAAGCAGTACCTAACAGGCTTACACAACGCTGGAACCGTGTCCAACGAAGCCAAAGATTGGGAATGAGATGCTGCAAACATGGCATCTGGTGCAAGATTTCACAGAAAATTGTGCACCACGCCCAAGTCCAACCCCAAAACTTGGCTGACTGACATAGCCAATCCCTGCTACTCTGAAGCCTTGGAAGAAGCCTCTTCCAAAGCGCCAAGTTGGCGCCTACCCACACTGCTGCACAACATCTGCTGACTGCGACCGTGCGGTGCAACAGCCAAGCTTCTCACAACCTGCACAGCCTCAGGCAGCGCATCGCCACTGGTTCTGTGCTGAGCACACAAACACCAATATGACGACAGCATTTGCACATTGTCAGGATGTGAGCTTCAGTACAATGCAGCGCCACTGCAACAACCATCACCTGACCAGCAGCGACTGTGCACTGCAATGCACCCCACTAAGTGTGAGACTGCGTTCTGTCTGCGCAGCTCGTCACCACAAGTGACACGATGCAGACATGCTTGTATCTGAAATGCACATGTATGTGCTGGTGACAAGCATCCTGTCCCAACTGTTGTATTGAAAAGCTGACAACCCTAGTGGCAAAAAATAGACATTCAAATGTTGCACCGCTGTGTAGTACTCTGGCAGACACATCCTGTGCTGACTCAGCAACTTAAAGCCTTCAAATGCTGCGGCAACTTAGTTAGCAGCAACTGCAGCAGCAGCTCATGGAGAGGGATACAGCACAGCGGTCAGCCAAGGGGGGCCCAGCTCTGCAAGTGTGGTGGGCTCCGGCATGTCACACACGATGCGCCTGAAGTTGTTGAATAAAGAGGTGGCAGCACCGCCGGTGGCATTGAAGACGCTGCCAGCATCTGTTCCATTTGCTGAAGGACACGCAGGAGGTGATGTTGGGGGACTGGAAAGTGGCCCTGCAGGTGCAGAGCGACAATGAACAGCCTGGCTAGAGTGCACCCACAAACAGTGGCAGCAGGACGGCGCAACAGAAGAGCTGCCAGCAGCAAAGCAGCAGCAGCAGATGACAATGCTTGAAGCTGCAGCCGCTGTGGATACACATGACAGGGCAGCACATTTCAGCTCAGGTAGGGCCACACCCCTGTCAATGCACACGGCAGCTGCGCAGCTCCGTATTGCAGATGACGATTTGGATCCGCAACTGGCCGAACTATATCCTAGCATACTCATGATGAGGTCCTGTCTCCATTGTTGAAGGTCCTGAGGATCCTTCCATCTAATCCAAAGCTGACGAAGGTGGGCTGCCTGCAGCAGCAGCAGCGGCAGTGGAAGTGCTTGCAAGACAGCACCGTACGGCGCGGCACTTGTGCATGCTTGAGCTGCTCGGTCACGTAGCTTTTACATGCTCCAGGTGGGGTCATGCTCCCGGTGCATGGCGCTCCTGCAGCCAACCTTGAGGTCGCAATCAGGGCAAGCTCACCATGATGGTGCATTGTATCACGAAGCATATGGTTGACTGCCTGGCGCTATAACAGCGCAATGCCACACATGCACGTTCAACTCTGTCCCAGGCAAGCAACACACCCACGACATGTAAAATAGCTTCAGGAACAAAGTAAACGTGTGCCTGCAAACATGTGTGCCTGCAACCAGTGTCTTTCAAGCAAAACATTTGAGCTGCAGCAGCACCAGCTTGGTGCCAGTAGCAGCCGTCTGGGCGGTGCAGGAGTGGTAAACCACGTAGCCTCACCAGTTGAAAGACAGTGTGGTGAAGGCACTTGTGACAGTCCTGCTGCTGCTCCAGTCCATCAGCGGCTGGTATGCAGCAGGTGTAAGCGTCTCGCGATAGACAGTACGGGAGCTGCACAGCATGCAGGGAAAGAGCAGGCAGTGCGGGAAAGGAAGTTGAGTTCAGACAAGATGCACAATGCAGCAGAGGCCGTCACTACAACAGCTGCCAGGCCAAGCAAGCACTGGCAGTATGACAAGAGTTCTGAAACACACATTTTTGCTGCATCATTGTAGATGGCTTGCACATGCGCACTGAGCAAATTGGCTGCTGCCAGTGCCATCAGCAATGCCTGGCAGGCAAGCCTTATATTGCCAGCTGCTGCATCTCAAGAATGCCGTTATAAAAGGCAACTCATTGAGCTTGCAGTCAACCTTTTAGCATCCCGGCAGCTTCAAAAGCAACATAAGTTGGTACCAGCTGCAGGTACTCGCACTGTGGGGTAACAGACTAAGAACTGTTGATTACGCAGTGCTGAGGTTGCCTACTTGGTTACTGCAGAGAACCGCAGAGAAGACGGGGCTGCTGCTGGTGCCCCATTGATCACTCGAATGTCAATCTGGGAGAAGTTGCCAGCACGGCTGTCAGGGTAGATGTTGTTGGACCTGCACAGGCACACAAATGGTGACAGACACTGGGTTCAGCGATTCAAGGTCAGTGCAGTGCACAGGCAGCAGATGTACACAGCTGTATGCTGCCGCAAACGCTCTGACAGGTTGCATTCAAAGCTGGTGTCATGTACAGCCATGAGCAAGCAGCTGCTACGTTGCAGTTTGGTAGGCAGGCAATGCATGCCAGTGCAGCCGTCAGAACATATCCCACGTTATTGGCAGTACTCACATGTACCATGCTGTCTCTCACCTGATCCTGAATGTTGTCGAGGAGCCTGCGCGTGATGTTGGCTGCGCCCGGACCTGCCACTGGCCATACAGGTGATCCCCATCAATGCTTCGCAGGCGCGTGCCGGATGTAGCGCTGAGCTGGCGGATGGTCAGGGATCCTCCACGGGTGTTGTTCGCAAATGCAACATTCCTGCAGCAGCAGCAGCAGCATGCAGTAAAATGTCACTAATTAGTGACAATATATATATAAGTGGTGAGAGAAATGCAGGGTACGTGTCACATGGCACGAAGAGGCCCCCACCAGGTGTGCCTGCCAGCCTGTCTGTAGTCACCAGCTGGTCATGATTGGCTACTGATCAGTACCTTACAAACAGCCACTGATTATAACCTTACAGACACCTGCAGTCGCAATCGCCGTCAATACATAGATAGAAAACAATAGCATCACTCAATACTGCATGATCTGCTGTGCCTGGCTTGCCTGTAGAACGTCATTTTGCCGGACAGTACTTCGCACAGATTGCACGCGTGGCAACAGAGATCGGATTGTTTATATCTACACCCGCTTCGGCATCTTTATGTGCTGCTTGAGACGGGCTAAATTAAGTAGTGTTACGTGACGGCGTCAGACCCTTTGCTTGTCAGATGTTCGCTTGCACCGAGGTTCCAATGTTCCCTTGAGACGTCGAACAGGCAGGAGACCACCCAACGGGTTTCTCGAACGGGGGTAGTAGTTATACATATGGGCATATAACCCCTGGTGGCCACTCTTAATGCAAGGTCTCTGAGCAAGCAGCGGAGAGCAACAAAGCCCTGCTCACGCTGCTGCAGCAGCTGCAACAACAGCTTGCCTGCTGGCTTGGCCAATCGCCATCACCGCCCGTGCCAAAGACAAAGCACACACCAAGTTTGTGAAAAAGCACTCAGTGCAGCTGCTGCAACACGCACAAACACTGTCTTGGTGTTGATCAGAAGAATTCTGCAGGCTCCACAGCTGCGCAGTTGTCAGCGGTTGCACTCGCTCCACCTGCACTGCAATGGCTGATGCCCTGCAAGTGCATGTGGACAATGACAGCATAGAATGCACTGTCAGTGAGATTATTTACTGCGACAACACTTAGCCAGTACGTGCTGCATAGGGCAGATTGACTGTTTAGATCAGGTTGGTGCCACTACGGTACACAGCAAGTTGCACGCCAGAACAACTGGGCCTGCCACTATCATTGTTGCCTTGCCTGCAGCAAGTACACATCTTTGAAGTACATAACCGAAGCACAGTTGTTATGCCTCCTGTCTGATCCACATGATGTGCTGCCAGTTCCCTCAAGCACTGCTGCCTGCTGCTGCCAGCCTGGCAATGAGTGCAGCCTGCAGTCTGCACTGCTGGCAACATTGGCCTCTGCTTCTCACCTTCATCATTGCATCTGGCCCCAGCGCTGACACCCGCACCAGCTCCACATCATAACGCAGCACCGAGTTTGCAGGAACGCCCGCATACGGCGCCAGCACAGCGGCGCCGCCAAACCCTAGCTGCGGCGGCACCAGCACGCTGCGGTGCCCGCCTATCTTCATGCCTACGATGGCCTGCTGCAAGCCCTCACACACGCCTGGCAGGGGGAAGCCTGACAGGCGGACGGCAAGCGGCCGGAAGACGCCACGGCCGCCATCCCGGTACTTCTGTTGTGTAGCAACAGGACAAGCAGAGAGTCGCATCAAGGGATGAGGTGACAGAACAGGTCATGTGTTGAAGAGCAGCTGGACTTGCTTGCAGTGCTGCGTGACCTGCCTCCCGTGTTTCAATAGCTCTTGCGGTGGCTGACACTGCTGCACGTGTTGTGGCGGGCGCTGCTGAGCTCGTTCATGCATGCACACGAGCAAGCAGGTTGCTGCCATGCGCCCTCACCAGACCACCCCTTGTCGAGTCAAAGACTTCGCCAGTCTCTTCTACAACGCCTGCAGCAGCACGCATGCGCCTCATGAGTTAGGCCATTTCGTAACGTGGAGCAGGTCGTGCCGCTGATGCTGTGGCAAAGTAACACCTGCAGGAGTTGTGCACAACTGGGGGCTGACTGCAGCTGCGAGTGGCATGATCACCTGTGTAGTGCACCAGCACCAGGTCGCCCTGACGCACTGCATGCTGACCAAAGCCTTCCTTGTCATCCAGGATCTGAACGCCATCTGCAGCTTGGGCGATGCCTTGCAGGATAGCAGCAGATCATGCAGAAGATCGTCACTGCATGACTCAGCATGCACTGGCAGTTGATACAGTAGTGCCCTGCAGGGCACACAGCTGCTTGCATGCGCATGTGCCTTTTTCACTTTGGCGGGTCAGACATGGGCCATTCTGCAGCACTGGCATGGTGGCGGTTGTTCACCTGGTGACGCTGCCTGCTGCAGCAGCAGTGAAGCACCAATGCTGAACAGCAGCTGCCTCCGATCCGTGAGCACGGCAGCCTGAGGGCTTGCCGAGCACTGTGATTGCAAAGTGCGCCTGGTTGGGGGGCTGAGCCCAGTCGGCACAGTGTTTCTGCTCGAGTAGGTTTTCCCTGCAGAGCACACGACTCTCCTCTGCGACAGCAGCACCGACATGATTCGTTTTTGCTTGGACAACAGTGTGTATTGAAACGTTTCAGACAGCGATGTCACAGCATCCGCGACTCTTGGTGCTCTGTCTCGATTGCAAGGTATCAACCCAGACTCCTGTCTGCCAGATCGCTCAAGACTCAAACAATTGCGTACTCGGTTCTTGAAAATAAACCTCACTCAAAGCTATCTGCAGTTACGAGGTTCGTCTGGTTCAGTTTTTGGCCAGACACATGAACCCTGACAGTTGACAAACTGCACACATGTGCCTGTCAGGCAGGGCCGCCGCCAGCTGCCTGCAGAGTAGCACTCCAAAACACTGCCTAAAGAAGCTGGGCCTGCTGGAACTATGTCACTGACATCCAGTCGCCGATCTGCTGAGTAATTCATGGTATCCAGTGCCGCCGGCCAGGGCTGGGTGCGCAAAATGACGCCCGTGGCTGCTGGCTACAACTATGCATGTGGCTGCTGCTGCGTATGCATGGCGCAGCTAGCTTCTGGGCCGACGATGCGGCATGTGCTGCTGCTGCAGCTGCTGGCCTCTGCACTGGTGCTGTCAGTGCCAGCTTGGTGCGCAATCGCTCTGCTGCTTGGTCAAGCGCCTGCAGGCAGCAGGCACAAGCAGGAACCAGATGAGAAAGCAGTACTCCACATGGAGCAGCAGCTGCTTCTTGCAACACGGCTTTTGACTTGAAGGCTGCACAAACACTTGCTGGCACAGGATGTTTTGCACATATGGAACAATGCATCATCGTAATGTGCAAGCAGCATTGGCTGCCATGTTCGGTGGCTAAAAGCAATTATATTCACTTGAAAATGGAATGCTAGCACACAGGCATCCCTCCAGGTCTGCTGCCTTACCTCTAGCGTGGCCAGCAACTGATGCTGATCCATGCGGTTAGGGCTGGCTGCTTTTGACTTCGCGGCAGCTTCTGCCGCATCCTGCTCTACTTGCCTGCGGCACGAAGAGCATTGATGTAATCATCAGCAACTGCTGGCCATGCAGCATTCCCACAACAGGCTCAGTGGGCATGCACACACGCTGACAGCGCCTGTTCTGCGCGTCAAAAATGGCACCATCCTGTCACCAGTTACCAGGTGCTGTCGCTGTCTGCTGCTAGGGGCACCAGGTTCAACATGAGTGTTGAAGCTTGACCATGTGTCAGCAATGCTTCCTGCTGAATGGCAACCAGCATATGCTAAGCTGCTTTACCTGGAGGCTTCCCTCCAACAATCCTGCAAGGCGCTGCGCACAGGGCTGTCCCTGCCTCGCAGCATGTGGTGCACGTGAGAGGGAGAGCAGGGCCGCACTCCTGCAGGACACAAACAGCCCTGTGTGTTAGCATCACTAGCACTGCTTGCAGGCTGGTCTGATGAGCTCTCCTGCAAGGCTGAAAGCCGGGCCTGGCAGGAAAGCCTTTCCAAGAAGGCATGCGTGCATGGGCTGCTGCAGGACGAGGCACTGCACATCATGAATAGTGACCAGCTGTTCCTTCCAGCCTGGAACTGCCACGACAGAGTGTAAGCTGCAGCACCCTCTGTTGTCAAACAGGTCAGTGCCGACATCACCAGGTGATCAGCTGCAGCTGCTTATCAGCAGAGTATGTCGAAGAGCAAGTGCTGCTGGTGCAGGTCTTACCACAGCAGATGCCACAGGATGGCTGTGCTGCTGGCTCTGTTGACATGCATCTGCTGCGCGCTGCAGGGCTGCGCTGACCACATGGTGACGCCCTGCAGTAGCATCGGCATGTTTGACATCATGGCAAGGCAAGTTGATGCAGGAATGCAGTACCCCGCGGCCACAGTCATGGCTTGGTGTGCAGCATCGCAGCCTGGTGAAGAGTACTGATGAGTGCTGATCAGCCTGGTGAGCTGTGCCAGCATCTACCGTGCATGCGAATGTGGTTGGCATGCTAGCGGCTACACCTGCCAAGTTTTAAACCACATGATGCAATACAAGACTAGGCTGATTTCGGCTGGTTTGGCTCACGGTCTGCTTAGCTTGCAGGATGCCTGTGCTGCACTGAGTTGCTGTCGCCAGTGCTCCAGCTCCCGCAGCGTGCTGCCCTTTGCTGGCATCAGCTGCAGTTTCTGTCCTAGTGGCATGCAGGGCACAAGCACCTCTCGAGCTGCTAGACAGCTGTAGTAATGGTACATGTCCATGCTTGTCTAGGCACTCAGCCAGTTAAGGTGTGCTGATGCTGGCTGATGCTCCCTGATGGCAAGGCAGCTGTTCAGCACAAGCTCGTGCTAATGACAGGTTGACCAAAACAGACTGTTCATCACAGATGAAGCAGCAACGAATTGGGCGGAGGCTTGTCTCGCTGCTTGTACTGTCTGCCAGCAGTACGGCACAGCAGTCCGTCGCACACGGCAGCACGAAGAGGTACTGCTCACTCTGATAGGTAGATGCGTTTAAAGTCATATGGTGCAACCCTGTGCCTTCAATGTTTCCAAGGTGTTATGGCACAACCTGTGTCCTTGTCACCACAGGTTCGCCTTCCCTAGGACGCAGCAGACTGCAAGTACGTGATGACACGGAGCCAAGGAGCACTCAAATTGCGGTTGATCTTAGTTTCAGATCGCGAGCACTGCTGACGCCCAGACCAGGCACTACAAACAGCAACCTCCAAGCACATGCTGCATTTCAACTCTGCAAGGTGTCCCCAAACTGCTGCAATAGTAACTGAAATATCCCACACTGTTGGCACATAAAACGTGGCAGCCAATGCTGGGGTGCTGACGCAGGATGAGCGGCAGCAGTGATGCACACCAGCAGCACGGCGAAGTGCAGCAGCATCACAGCATAGGAGGCCCACACACCTGTAAAGCCTAGTCAATTCAACTCAAAGCAATGCTGCAACGACAGTTCTGGAACGTCTTGTTCTTTGGGCTGTTGAGTAGCTTCGTCATCTACAATGTGCACTTTGGAGCCGGCAGAACACATGCTGTGCTGGGCGCCAACGGCAGCGGCAATATTTCTGGGCTAACTCCAATGAATGGCAAGCAACATTTGCTGATAACCTCTGCAGCAGGGCTTGTGGCGCCAACTCTTGCCCTTGCATTGCTAGATGAAGGCCATGCAGTAACCTTGCTTGCCGATGCGTCCTGCATGGACAGTACAGACAAGCTGCACAAGCTCCTGCAAAGAAGCAGCGGCAGCAGCAGCAGCAGCGCTGCCGGACGCTTGCAGATTGCATCTTGCGACACAGACAACGCAACAGAACTGGCAGAGGTGGTGGTAGCAGCACAGCCAGATGCGGTGGTGCTGCTTGCAGGACAAGCCGCAGGTGAGTGATGATACAGTCATGCTTTTCCTGCAGCCAATCGTGCACACACCCAGTATTGCATGAGCAGATGATGCATGCTACAGTGCAGCTGCGTCCTTTCAATCAACTAGTATGCTCACTGCACTGCAGCAGCACTTGGCTTTTGAGGATCTATATGCTGGTGCGAGTGCAGATGGGCGCTGCTCTGCCATGCACTACTCGATCTGCATCACCTTGTTGCTTGCTGCTCTCTGTGCTGCCGCAGGATCCCCGAATGGCAGCTCACTGGCACTGCTGAGCAGCAGCAGCAGACATGTGCTGAGCTTGCTCTCTGCTATCAGCAACAGCACCATCAGCAAGGTGAGCAGGCCTGGCCTGTGTGCGCTATCACCACTGTTCAGCAGCAGCAGCAGCAGCAGCAGCACAGGAGCAATCAGCATCAGCACTGCAACTGTGCAAGCAGACCAAGCACGGCAGTGCAAACAACAAATCACCAGCTGGAGCTCAGCGCACTTATACAGCAGCATGTCGCAGCTGGCAGCACCCTGTCAGGCACAAACTACGCCTCAGCTGGCACCTTTGTGTGACCTCCGCTCAGCACACGCACGACATCATCAGCCGAGTCCTTGCACCACAGTTTCTTGTCAACTGAAGACGCCGACGCTGCTGCCTGCCACAACTTTTTGCACGTACTGCAGCTGCTGGTGTCCAGCTCGCTGGCAGTGTATGGCCATCCCGACAGCAACCCCCTGACTGAAGACGCCGGTTGCTGCAGGCCAGATAGCATGCAGGGCCATGCAGCGCTGTTCACTGAGGCAGCTGTGCAGGCGTATGCCGCTGCAACACCCGGCTGCTCTGCTGTCATACTGCGGCATGGAATCACTGTGGGAGCTGACCCACAAGGCAGACTAGGTGGGCTGCTGGCAGCTACAACTTGAGCACAGAAATCCAGGCATGTTGACTTCTGTGTACGGAACTGAAGCCACTTGCCAGCAGTACAGCTCAGCGCCTGCTGCAGCCTGTTGCATGTCTGGAGCAGTGCTCGCCTGGTGCCTGCCACCGATTGCGAATAGCGGGTGGCTCTGGCTGTGCTCGTTGTTTTGTGCTGAATGTTGTGCATGTGCGCTTGCTGCCTTGCACTGTGCAGGTCAGCTCACTGCAGTCCATCAGAAGATTGCAGGCAGCGGCAATGATGCCTTTAGCAGCTGCCTGGCAGCAGCAGCAGCAGCAGCGAGGCCAGCTGCAGGTGTCCAGCAAGCGTTGCAGGATGTGAAGCAACAGCAAACGCTGCAGCCGCTGTCATCTGATGAAGCGCAGCTGCCATCACCACCCGGCTCTACTGATGCTGGCGGAAGCAGCACTGCTGCTGCTAGCCGGCTTGTGGGCAGCTTGCCTTGCTCAAGGCAGGAGTACATACACGTCTCTGATCTGTCAGCTGCTTTCATCGCAGCCTTGAGCACAGCCAGCAACCTGCCTGCTGTGTACAATGTTGGACTTGGGCGTGCGTACAGCCAGCGGGAGGTTTGGGGCGTGTGTCGCAAGCTGTTTGGTGTTCAGGAGCCTCAGGTGGGGCCCGATGTTGCAGGCAGGACAGAGCCTGACAAGCTGCCTTGCCTGCATTGTGTGTGCTGTACGCTGGCCAGCTCGTGTTGTGTAGCTACCTTGCAAGCGCTGTGGGCAGAGTTAATGGACACGCTCTTGACATTGCGTTGTGATCTACTGTGTTGTGTTGGACTGCTCATGCTTGCAGGAACAGGAGCAGCTGCCGGGTGATGAGGCGTGCCAGGGTGTGGTTGTTGATGCATCCAAGTTCACCGCACTCACTGGGTGGAGGTGAGTTTGTGGCGCAGGCCACCGTGGCAGCGCAGAGCAATGTGGCTCGGCGGCATGTAAAATGTCATGTTCACGGTGCACCTGCCAAGTCCGGTTTGAAGTTCACCATGTTGCAGCTACTCTGTGGCGGCTGCGCTTCAGTTTTCTGGAGTTTGAGCTGCTCCTTGTTACGTGCTGGCTTTAACAGCAAAGTCTGTGCTGGCAGCATGTGCTGCCCACTCTGCAATGATCCGCATCTGTGACCTTTGTTTGTGCCACCTGTGCTGCTGCTGCTCCTTATTTGCAAGGCCAAAGTACCAATTGGAGGATGCCCTTGCTAATTCACTACAGTGGCAGCAGAATTCAGCACAGACACAGCAGTGACAGCTCCGCCAGTCAAGCAGCTGAGCAGGCACTGACCAGGGTTGTGCTGTATGACAGCTCCCAAGCCTTGGGCTTCGAGGCGACGCAGACAGCGAAGAAGGTACTCAGGTTATGGTTCAGAGTGCAGATGTTACGCTCTCACGCCAGTACATCTTCCTCCCGTGTGTGCCGTGTCGACACGTCTATTCACGCTCGTTCTTGCTTTCGGTCCGACGTAGCTGCACATGGTTGCTTAGATGAATGAGAGGTCTGTCATCTGTGTTGTTGCAGCTAGTGTCTTGACGCTTCTTCTCTTGCTTCGAACCATCAGCAGCAGCAGCACTAGCAACACCAGTGCTGGCACTCAGCATCACTCCGACCATCAGCACGCCAGTCACGGCCACACAGGCATGGAACACGACAACATGATGATGATGCCGATGTGGTTTATGTGGACAGTGGACACCATCCTCTGGTGAGCAGCAGGTGCAGCAGTTGTGTGCACAACCGGTTGGCTGGTACCAGGTGGTGCAATCTTACCGTAAATTGAGATGCATGAGCATGTTGCACCAGAGGCATTCGGACTTTCTTCTCAGCGCCAGCAAGCAGCGCACACAGTGCATGTTCGGCGTGTGTTGTCTTTGTGCTGTCGCTCCAGCTGCTGACCACGCAGTGCGACCTGCTGCTGACTCTGTTGCACAACGCAGGTTTCACTCATGGCACCCTACCACCCTTCTGCCCTACCTCGGCAGCTGCCTTCTGCTTGCAGCTTTTGCTATCCTGCATGAGGCGCTAGCCAGCTGGCGAGTGTCATTTGCAAAGAGCAACACGCCTGCGGTACCGCATGGCTATGTAGCAGTGGCTGGTTCAGAGCGCTTCAAGGAGAAGAGCCTGCTGCAGTTGCGAGTAACAAACAGCTTGCTGTACACAGCCAACATAACAACAGGTGGGTGGCTGCGTCAGCTGGATGGGTGCACTGGCTGCGAGCAGTGGAGCTTTGGCGCAGTGTTGGGGAGACAGCAGTTCGCACACAGTAGCAGCTGCCACTTGTGCTACCAAGTAGTTGGTACTTGCTGCACACCTCATTTTAAAGAACGGACTTAGATGTGTGTCACGTGGGTATTGCCAGCACATGCTGTGTTTGTTGCGGTGAAGCGCGCCCAAAGTTCGCGTGCGAGTTGCGCCACCGCTGTGTGTGTGCCACACGCCTGTTATGTGTGTCAAGGCGCGCGTTCTATCTACATGTTTGTCACTTGCTGAGCTGTTGCTACACCACTGCTGCTGGCCGCAGGTTACATGCTGATGCTGGCTGTCATGTCATTCAACGTCGGCTACTTTGCATCAGTGGTGGCGGGCATGGGGCTGGGACACTTTTTGTTCTTCAACAAGCCCTGGCACTTGGAGATGGCGCGGGTAGATGCCTGCTGCGAAACAACTGTGGGCGTCTCGTAGCAGCAGCTGCAGCGCAGCTGGCAGCTTACGCTCCTTGGGGGAGCAGTTGCTAGCTAGTGTTTAACTTGGCCACTTGGATCGGGGTAATGCAGAAGCACTGAACTTCTCTTCTGTTTGTCTGCGTGGGGTTGCACAGTACTAGTTGGTTGTGACAGTTTGACAGTTGACCGTCAACGGTAACTTTCCGTGTTGGAACATATGATAAACCACCATCCCAGTCTTGTCTGTTACATATGTCACATGCACGCGAGTGTGCAACTTTGATCAAGTGGTGTGGCAGCACAAGCACACCAATGGAGAGGCCCGGGGCACGCTATGCTCCACCACGACACCCAGCAAAACAAGGCCATCACTGCCTGTGCAGACGTGTCGTTGCCACCCATACAAGCTCCCTGACCCATAACAACGAATGAATATACACCAGTACATGTATGCCACAACCCCCTTCTGCCTGCTCAATCTGGAACAGTACTTACTCAGTCCAACATCAGGGGCACACCCGTCTTGTTGTATGGCGAGCCACTACTCTGTCGGTGTGTAGCAGGAGTCCGCCTGCTGACACTGTCACAGTTTCGTAGACGAGGCTCATTCCTGATTCTAGGACAGCAGGCCTGCAGGCCGTGTACTACAGCTGCTTGCTGCTGCTTCCGTCCGCAGCAATAGTGCTGACCAGCGGCTGAGCCAGCGGCACGCCTCTGCTGCTGCTGCTGCACTGCTCCAGGCTGCCCAGCTGCTGCCAATCGTGCCAGCCTGCTTAGGGCTTAAATGGAGCGAACACCACTGCGGAGTTGTGGCCGCCAAAGCCGAAGGAGTTGGAGATACCGGCAGTGACCTGCAGACACACAAGCGGAGCAGCAGCAAACATCACAAATAGCCGCGATCAGAGTTGAGCACAGCAAAGGCCGCTGCAGCACATATCACTGCCAGGTGGCACACAGATAGCAGCACTGCACAACGCCTGATGAAGAGGGCTTCATGAACAAATGATGCGCAGTCTTTGTTGATGCTGGGTTGGGGTTCATCACGTGCAAGCTCCTAACACTGTCATGGTGCACATAGCATGCACTTGCTTCTGCTGTGTGTATTGGCATCTAACAAGCAGCTGCCAATGCAGAACGAGACGACAAGACGCATGACAAGCACACACTGTGTCCGGTACGACAGTAGTACCACTGCACCATAGAACCCCACACACCCCACGCACCGCGTGCTGCTTCTTCTCCCCTGGCACTGTGTCGATGCCCGCCACCTCCTCCACCAAGTTGTACTGGTTGAGCGTGGGGTGCACCCAGCCGCTGGTGATGGCCTTGACAACCGCCACAGCCTCAATGCCTGCTGCTGCGCCCAGGCAGTGCCCGATCATGGACTTGGTGGCGTTCATCTTGATGTTGCTGGTGTCGGTGAAGACCTTCTTGATGGCCTTCACCTCGGCAATGTCGCCCACCAGCGTGCTGCGTGATGCAACAACAGTGCAACGCAGGGTGGATGAGATACAACCAGTGATGCACATGAGCAAACAAGGGCGCGCAGCATCGCAGCACGCAGTGCAAGCAATTGCAAAGCACTCCAGGCGAGCGGCTGCCTCACCTTGTTGCGTGTGCGTTGATGTAGTTGACCTGCTCCTTCTCAATGCCTGCGTCCTTGAGGGCCAGCTGGATGCAGGTGGACACGCCCAGGCCGTCAGCGCGGGGGTCTGTCATGTGGTGCGCGTCACAGGTCACCGCGCCACCCATGTACTCTGCACAGGGAAAGTGGACCAATGAAAGGAAGGACATTTGAGCGACAGGTGTTGGATGCCATGTAACACGACACAAGAGCTGGACAGCAACACGACAGAGCCTGATGCAGCATGGCAGTACAGAGCCAGCTGCAGTTACTGGCATGCTTGCAAGGCATGCATCTGCGCAAGCAGTAGGCCCTTCATAACGTGCAGCTGCAGCTGCAGCAACCATAGCTGCGGCAGCACCCCCATGGTGCTGTGATGTCTGCACTGCTGCAGCTGCATAATGCACGCAGAATGTAAAGGTAATGCTCAGGCCTCCCACCTGCAATGATGTTTGCGCCGCGCTTCTGTGCGTGCTCCAGTGACTCAAACACGAACACGCCAGCACCCTCACCCATGACAAAACCGTCACGGTCCACATCCCACGGCCTGCAGTCAAGAAGAAGCGTTGGTAGTGCAACTGCTGTTGGTGACATTGCTGCATGTGTGGCCTCTGGTAGCCCTGTGCAAATTTGGCGTGGAAAAGCAATCTACGCATGACCTGTATAAAAAGGCTTTGAGGTATTCACTGCTTCAACATCCAGCAATCGCAGCATCATCTCCATTGTATCCACCCTGCATTGGCTTGGCAACACATGATCTCGTGCGCTGTTGTTGACTGCGTCCTGGCGCACGCTGTTACTGCTGATGCGCCTCACCTGGAGGCCTTTGCTGGCTCGTCGTTGCGTGTGCTCAGCGCGCGGCACGCCACAAAGCCTCCCAGGCCCACTGGGATGATGGGAGCCTCACTACCACCCACCACCATCACATCCGCCTCGCCGTTGCGGATATGGTTGGCTGCTGACACGAATGCGTAGTTTGCTGTGGCGCAGGCTGTGCTGATGGAGTAGTTGGGGCCCATGAAGCCGGTGTCAATGGCCAGCAGCGCACCGCCCATGTTTGTGATGGCGTAGGGGATGAAGAAGGGGCTGATCTTCTTGAAGCCCTTCTCAACCAGGTTCTTCACACCTGCAGGAGCGTGAAGTTCACACTGTGAAGACATCGCAAGCGTGGAAGCAAAGGTTCAAGCACGGTGAAACACAGGCACACAGATCCAATATTCTATTCTAACGCATAGACGTGTTGCCATCCAAAGTGCAGACGATTTTCACAACTTGTGACCTGCTTGCCTCACATCACAGCTGGACCCCATCCTGTCAACTCACCGTCCTGGAACACCGAGAGGCCGCCCATGCCGCTGCCCACCAGCACACCGCAGCGGGTGAGGTCCAGCTGGCTGAAGGCGCTGGCGTTGGCCTCCTTGTCCAGCCCAGCCATGGCCAGCGCCTTCTTGCCGCTGACCATGGTGTACTTGAGGCAGTCATCGTAGCGGCGCGCGTTCTTCTTGTCAATCAGGCTGCAAGGGATAGATGGGTACATGAGTACATGGGTTAGGGGTGTATTGATGTTGGCAGGCAGGGTGGACGGTAATCGTGCGCATGGTGGTTGGCGAGTGTTGAGGTCGCTGGCAGGGACAAACTGCTGTAGATGAAGATGTGTGCATGCAGGCAAGCATGTGTGCGCAGCTGGTGCCACTGCAGGTATCTGTCTGCCTGCACCACCTTTGGCTTGCTGCCAACACCAAGTGGTGCCACACAGCCGCTGGTGAACGCCTGCAACTGCTGCTGGCGTCACGGTACTGCCTGCTGCTCACCCCTCGTCATCGAAGTTCTTGATCTGTGCAGCGAAGCGGGTGGGGAACTCTGAAGCATCGAAGCGGTCGATAGCCTGCACACCGCTCTCACCAGCAAGCAGCCTGCATAGTAAAACCGGCAGAAGCAGTGAGTGCTTGCAGGACAACTGCCACATCAGGCCAGTAGCTGCAGCTGCTACTGCTGCTGCTCTGCTGCAGTTGCAGCTGCTGCGTGCTCTGGGAGCCTGGGCAGGGCTTAGGCTGTGCTGAGGGAAACAAATCATTTGCTTCGCCCAATGTGCCTGCTATAACGCCAGGGCAGTCGCCGTACCTGTCATAGAACTTGTCTGGGTCGTTTCCAAACACACTGCACAGGCCAATGCCAGTGATCACCACGCGCTTGGATGGATCACGCACAGCAGATGCCCTGCATGTGACAGCACCTACAAGCACAGAAAGTGTGTTGGTTGCACACGTTGGCCGGCAGCACTCGGTTCGAACAGGCGTTACATCAGGCAATTCAGAGGCGTGTGTGCAGCAGCAGGCGATCGCGATGCATGTTATGCAGCAAAATACCTGTACGGGAGCGGGTGGCTGCCCTAGAAGACGAGAACGCACGCCTGCTGTTCAGAGTCTGCATCTTGGCAAGCGCCCCCGGCGTGCAGCACGTGTGGCACACTAAAGGGACTGAGACGGTTCCAATCAAACGACTGAAAGGTGATGAGATCAGCGGCGTTGACAGCAATGTGCACTTGAGGGTTATCTTTGTCACCTAGGTGGGGTTGAGGGTGCTGGCATGGGTTAACAGCTGCTGCTATCATATGCGTGAATAGGCGACTGATAGCAAGATGGTTAAGTGATCATTTTCCAAGGCGTTCATCTGGCAGCAGCGCCAGCAGCACTACAAATCGACTGCTGACCAACAGCTTCAGTATGCTTGGCAAGCTGGGTTTGAGCTTTGCAGATGCACAGAAGACAGCACCACGGTCCGACCCACTTACGTGTGAGTAACATGTTGGAACCTATTTGGTAAGAGAAATGCCTGTGTTGCACACCATCAAGGCACCTTGGACTAGAGTGCAGCTGGTGCCGCCAGCACCATCATGCATGATCAATCATTACTGATACCAGTTAGCAAGCACAGCACACCACCATGTGCCTGCCTGCAACACGGTTAATACCAGAATACACTAAATTGCTTGAAGTGCTCAACACCAACGAAGATCTCATATCATCAGTGCTGCTGCAGCTGTTCCTGGCTGTCAGCTATCACCACCAGCCGATCGCCTTCATCCAGCACAAACACCTCATCCGTCAACGGAGCAAGCAGCATGCTGCCACTGGCGCGCCTGTACCCAAGGGCTGTGCTGCTGCGCCGCCGCGCTGCCTTGGCTATCTGACTGAACGATACGCTGCTGCCGATCTGCAGGCGCAGCAGGGAAGGAGGCCACATGTACAGCCCTTTGCCTGAGGCTTGCATCAGCAGCTGGTTCATGACGAGTGTTGTGACAGGGTCCTGCGCCACCTGCAGATTGAAAGCACACGATTCAAGATGTCTGATAACTGAGCAGCACAAGGACATGACAAAGGCAGCTAGCTCTCAATGTGTGTTGCACACGATGAATATGCCACGTAATATAAACATTGTAGCATGCAGCCTGCAGCTGAATGCTGCTGCAGCCTCATTGATTTGCAGAAGCCCTGTCAATTCCAAAAGCATTAGTAACATGGCATAGGCCCACGGCACCCTGCAGCAGCATTGCCCTGCAGTAAGAGAGCCCACCTCTGCACAAGTTCTACTCTGCGTTCGTTACAGCAAGCCAAACAAACTGTAAACGCGGTTGCACTCACCTGCAGCAGCATTGCCCCTGCATACTCGTCGAGCACCATGATCTCATAGCTGAAATTGCGCACAAGCATGCTGCCCAGGAACACCTGCGCTGCACGCCGCACGCTGTAGCTGCTCAACACTGCGACAACATGCAGCCGTATGCCGCTGCTGCTGTGCTCTGCTAAGTTGCCGCTGCCACTGCCTTTACTTGCAGGGTTCGGCTGCTGCTGGCCTGCTTTCTTCCGCCGTGGGCTAATCGGCGGCTGCTGCGGTTGCTGCTGATGTCGCGGGCTACAGCTGTTCTGCTCAGCTGTATCTGCTGCTACAGAAGCCTGCGATGCCGTTTGCTGCAGCGACTGCTGCACTGCAAGCAGCGCAGCAACAGCCATAGCATCTGACTCACACGTGCAAACTAAGCCACCCCCAGCCATGCGGCAGGTATGGTGCCCGTGCACGGGAGCGAGTGCGCCGCCGACTATCACAGCATCTGCATCTGCTATTCCAGCTGCTGTCAGTGCACTGACACTACAGGGCTCAGGCACGTGCATGTGTCGCACCGTGAAGCGCTGCTGCTGGTGCTGCTCCTCCTCCTCTTGCTCAGTGTCCTGCTGCTGCTCTTCATGCTGCTGTCCGTGCTGTATATGCTGCTGCTGCTGCCGAAGCGGTGATGGTGGCCGGCTGCTGAGCACTGCTCTCTGAGGGCTAGTTACAGTCGATGCTGCTTGACTAGGCGGAACTGTCCTGCTCCCTCCATGCATGTCAGCCCCCAACTGCTGCTGCTGCTGTGTACTGCTGTGCAGTACAGTGAAGCAGCTGCCCCCTGGTGCTGTTTCCTGCAAGCTATTCAGCAGCTTGTCTACTGCTGCTTCTGGCCACCCTAGCACTATCACCTTGATTGCTCTTGGCCGCAAGTATCTAGGTGTGCTGTCTGTGTCTAGGCCAGTCAAGTTGCCGTTCGAATTGTTGCTGGGCACCATGTGGAGGCGGTTTGATGCCATGCTGTTGGCTCTGCTGAGTGACCGGCCAAGGTAGTGCCAGCCGCTGCCGCTGGTGCTGCCAGATGCTGCTGGCTGCATCTTGGCTGCAAGCAGGCAAAGCCACCACACAAACATATGCAGGAATGGAGAGGAAAGGTATCCTGCTGTTGGTGCGCACACTAGAACTGGTATGTTGTCGTTGCTTATTGCTCAAGAAACTACAACACATCCACCAACGAACCTCTGCAGCT
The DNA here is from genome assembly GCA_902809745.2 of Tetradesmus lagerheimii. NCBI lineage: Eukaryota > Viridiplantae > Chlorophyta > Chlorophyceae > Sphaeropleales > Scenedesmaceae > Tetradesmus > Tetradesmus lagerheimii. Next base: position 53,520 of record CADDIJ020000819.1, read on the forward strand.
GTGGCTGACTTTTCTGGGACAGCTGGAGACGGGGGTGCTCCAGGTCAACTGCCCGCTCACCTTGCTGCGTGAACCCCAGCAGTCTGTCTCCTGCAGCCAGCCGAACCTCATCTGGCGGGTTCAACGTCAGCTGCCCATCATCAGCAGCAAGCACCCCGAGCACCACAGCATGCGGGAACATCTGCCGTGCCTGCCTGAACCTGCTGCCTTCCAACTGGCTTGCCGCTGTCACTTCGCACCAGCAGAGCTGCGCTGCATCTGCGCCTGCGCGCACTATTTCGCGGAAGGCTTGGCCGATGCCAGGCTGCACTGCAGTCTGCGCCACTAGCCTGCAGGGATACACCAGCAGCAGGCAACACCAACAACTGGCTGGTTGATGTAACGTGCAGCACATGCGGATGCAGCAGTGCTTGCAGTCGGCAACTAGTACGCGAAGCTAGCATAGTCACTGTGCACTGCACGAATCCAACCCAGCACAGACATGTGTCGCTGCTTCAGGAGTGGCAGCTGCTGATGTGTGCAGCGGCAGACAAGCATACATGCTACACTCCCTGCCAGGGTTTGATGGGTTTGAACTCTGAACCCCTAAACCCTCACCTGTCCAGCATGCGCTGACTCAGCAGCCGTGCGCCCTGCACCTTGCTCACGGTGGCGGTGGTGCTGTGCAGGAAGCCCAGCAAGTCATCGTCATGGGGCAGCTGCGGCACCTGCACCACCACACGCATCGCCGCAGCAGCACCAGCCGCTGCTGCTGCTGCTGCTGCGCTACAACTTGACCTGCTGCTCTGCTCTTTGACACTTGGCATGCTGCTGCACGTGCTGCTGATGTGCTGCCAGGCGGTGGCTGCCAGATGCAACGGTGAAAGTAACGTGTTAAATGACAGGCTGCTGGGCACCTGTGTGAGCTGCAGGGCTCTCAAGCTGATGAGCGTGGTGGCTTTCAGAGCCTCTGCTGCTGCCTCGCTGCTGCACGGCTCCGGCTGCAGCAGCAGCACCGTGCCAGCAGAGGCAGCTGCAACACGCTGCAGGCGGCCAGGGGAGACAGCAAGGCAGAGTCATGCGCAGACACAGGACATGCAAGCATACATGCACGCTGCTGGGCGTATGGCAGTGAATGCTGCGCCAACTTATGGATTGCATTATGCACCTCTGTAGCTGGCCTGCCTAGTCAAGTGCTGCTGGCACCTCCAACACACCAGCATGCTGGTGTTAGGGCCAGTTGTCAAGTGAGCCAGCCAGCACCAGCTGCCAGCAGCAGATACATTTATGAACAATCAAGTTGTGTTACTGTGAACAACCAAACATGCTTGCAGCGCGCTGCCGCGTGCGCGCGCACCTGCAGGTCAGGCTGCCTGCTGGGCCGGCCTGACCTCAGGAACACTTCAAACTTGAGGCCCTTCATCGTGGTCAGCACCACAGCATCCATCTCAGCCTTGGGCCTGTCTGCACAGCAGCAGCAGCAACAGAGGCCTCGTCATCAGCCCAGGGCAGTCCATAAGCTCAGGACACCACCATGGACTTGGGCCTGAAACTTTGCACAATGAATATATACACACATATCTATGTTTTGACAACTCTAGGGAAAAATTTATGGACCTTGCAGAAGGGGGGGAGGGGGGGTCTGAGGGGATCGAACATTTTTCTGTTAACTTTTTTTCTGGAGCCTTTTTTGGCCGCGCTGCCAACGCAGGCTGATGTAATATGCTGAGATGAGTTGATTGGCAGCATTTAAAGTCAAACTGCTTATGTAGCGGGGCTACAGGGCCACATCAGGGCCTAACCACCGTGTCCCGCCAGCCTGGCGCAGTGCGGGCAAAAAGAGCGCAGACACCCAGGTTCGACCTGGGTACCTTCTGCTGCTGAAGGCCTGGCACCTGCTTTCACCACATATCGGCTATCAAGGCTGACAAACAGGCATATAACCTACTGTGTTATGTTATTTTGTTACGTAACACATGGTATGGGGCGGACTGGGGGCCCAGCACCCCCTGTGTGGGGGGGGTAGGGCCCCTGCGGGGCCCGTGGCACTTTTTCATGGTGGTGTATGTCAGCTTTTTTTGCCCCCCCCCCCTGATCAGCCCTTTGAAATTCTTGCCTGGCTCTGCTGCTGCTGCTGCTGTTCAAACCCAAAGCACCAGAATTAGCGCATCTGCACAGCAAAGCAGTGCACAACCAAGCTTTGCATCCATGCTGCTGCTGCCGCTCACCAGCTAGCACCACCACTGGTCGCTTGTACAGGCAGTGCTTGGGGTCGTGCTGGGCGTGGTACAGCTGCCGCAGCAGCGACAGCGTGAGGCTGTTCCAGTTGAGCACCAGCGTGTGGCCACGCAGCTGCAGCGGCACATCACCATTGCGCATCGCTTGGATCTGCGCCGACAGATCACAGCACATGCAGCAGAAGTCAATGAGCGTGTTGCTGGTGCTTTGGATGCATATGTCTGTGGGGTGTGGAGGCCACAAGGAGCTGCATGTCTCTGCGTCTATTCCATCATTTGCCTGATGCACTAGCTGTACTGCTGCTGTTGCGGCTCGTGCTGGTGCTGCTGCTGCCACTGCTGCTTCTGCTAGCGGTGCCCACCACCAAACTGTACAGCGCCTGCCAGCTCACTTCTCCTCTCCTACTGTTGGTTTGCACATGTGGAGCTGCACTGGCTGTGCAACATCAACCTGTACATGCCCTGGCAGCTGCTCACCAGCTGCATAACCTCACCATCTGCTTTTGGTGGGGAGCTCACAGAGCTGCTGCTGCTGCTGCCAGTTCTGCTGTCGGCACCTGTTTAACCGCTAAGGCCACTACTGTGCTGGACGCAGCAGCTGTTGCTCACTGACTGCTTGACTTCATCTCCCACCAGGCCAATCAGCGTTGCAAACACAAACACCGAGAAGATGAACATGGTGTTGAGCACCAGCGTGGCTGCGAGGGTCTGCTCCTGGCTCACAACAAAGCCAGGCGCACGAAACATTACCCTGCAGCAGCAGCAGCAGCAGCAGTGAACGCGCCAGCAGTAGCTGGCTAGTAAGGCATGGCCTGTTTGCACAGTAGACATGACACCCAGCTGCTTGCCGCAGCGCGTGTGCCACGTGAAATCCAGGACAAGATGCCAATGCCACAGGTTGCTTCAAGAGGCATCCATGCTTCACTTTGTACAGAAACTAGTGGTGCGTACCCAGTATTCCACTGACAATTATCAACGTGGAGGGTCACGCAGCAGACACTTTGGTTGAAATGCTGGGTTGTTGCTGCTCAAACAGCGCCAGTACCCACTGCCACACCTACCCATAGCTCTTGAACAAGCACGCCGTCAGCGGTTCACCAGATACCAGGCGGTACACCAGTGCTCCTGCGGTCACGCATCCCAGGCTGACGGCTGCCAGCACCAGCAGCCGGTGCGTGAAGCTGGCCAGTAGCTGCGCTCGCTGCACGTGGTAGCTGCAAAACTGCCAAATGAAATGGCCTACTGCTGAACCAGCCCATGGCATCTTACTGCTATAAATGAACGTGTATGCTAGCGCAGGAGTTTAAACCCTAGGACTCTAAGGGCAGAGTGTCAGTCAGTGCTGCACCAGCAGCAGCACCAGCTGCTGCAGGCACTGAATCCGCTGCTGGTGTGCCTCGCTTGCTTCCTGAACCCCACACAAAGGTTTTAACAACATCAAAGCAGAAACTTTGTAGGGATGAACGGGCATGTGTGCATGAACGGGGCTGGAGCTCGGCCAAACAACAGCTACTAGGAGCTCCGTAGCTTTGGACGTCGTACGGACCACTACACCATGCTCAACTGATGATCCAGCTTCAACGCGATACGTATCATAGCAGCACTCTTTCAGCGAAGCGGAATTCAAGCAGCCACGGGCAAAACCCCCAGTTCATTCGTCAGCCATGCGGTCACAGCACAGTTGCTGCTGTTTTTCTAAGATCTCTGATGAACACCTTGGACGACATGGTGTACTGAGGGCACGTTCAGTCACATGCTATTGCTCAAGCTCAATAGCATGCTTGACATGTGCAGTCGATGTAGTGCCATGTGGCACTTTCTATGATGACAACAGACTACCGGCCTTGATACCTGCACCGTGTCCTGTCATCAAAATAATCTGTGCAACATGCCCCAAGGACAAGCGTTGTGTGTGCCATGCGGCGTGCACTGCAGGCCATGCAGGGATCTGAAGTACTAGGTGTACTGAGGTGTACTGCCACGATCGTTGCCTGAGGCAAGATATGCAAGATACGCAGGAAAAAGGGCTCAGAGGTGCGAACGTTCGCAAATCAAATGCTGCTCGAGTCGCATGGCTTGATAGGCATCATGTCTTCCATACCACGCTCGGCGAATCGGACAGCAGCCCTACGCGGACTGAGGCGCGCTGCCCCTTACAAATATAAATATACTTTTGTTGAATGTTATGAGTGAACACAGGGCGGTACACACCGGCCGGAGCTTTGCACGAGCCAGGCGAAGCTAGAACCCCTAAACAACATGAGATCTCAGCTCTGAATCGATCCCAGAATTTGGCCCCTGCCAGCGGCTCAAGAGCTTGTTGCCACTCAATTCCACTGCCAAAACCAGTCTGGGAGGACAGTTCAGCAGCCACATACACCTGCAAAGATGCTGGCTCAGAAGTCCGCAATGCGGCCCGCAGTGGCCTCTCGCGCTCGCTCCGTGAGCGTGAAGGTGTGTATTCTAGTTATATTGTAGCGAGTGTCAGCAAGTGCTACTCGGGGTGATCGTCAGTGCCTGGTGACACCCGCACTGCGCGTGCGGGGGTGGCCTGTAACTCTGCGTATTTTGCTCTCTCTTTTTCTTTCACGGGGGCAAGGGAAGGGTTGTGGGCACCAGCAGCAGCGCCAAGCGCCTTTGCACCAGGCCGGGATGTCAGCTGCAGCAGGCCAGGTGCAGGAGCAGATCTGACTCCGTCCTCCAACATCGCAGGCCGTTGCAGACAATGTAGCATCTGCCAGGCAGTGGATTTCCAACTGGAAGACCAAGCAGGTACTAGCAGTAACTGTACTGTACTCCAGCTTGCGGCAGAGTTGGCACTTCATGAGTCAGCACCACTTGCAGAGGCGGGGACTGGCATGTGACAGTTGCTGGAGTAGTATTGCAGCAGCAGCAAATCTCACAGGCTCCAGTATGCAGAAATGACTTCAGATGCAGCATGTTGCAGCCAGGGGCCAGTGGGGATCTCTCTCTCTTTTTCCCCGCCATCTCGCACCACGGCTGAGCAGCAGAACTCTTCTTGCTGCTGTCTCGTCGTGCCTTGCATCACACACATCACTTCTGTGCGTGTAGCGATCAAGAGTCCTGTGCGAGTGGCGTGCGTCTGGGTTTACTTCAGCAATCTGCTTCATTGCTGTGCTCCGATGTTATGTGTACCAGCAGCAGCGACAACTGCTGTATGAGTCATCAAGCCCGCAGCTGATCTGCAGCTATCTCCGCAGGCACACTAGTCGCAGCTGATTGTCTACTAACCGCAAGTAATGTGTGCAGGCTGCCTCTGCCAACCGCCCCAGCTGGTTCCCAGGCAGCAAGTTCCCTGACCACCTGGACGGCACCCTGGTCGGTGACCACGGCTTTGACCCACTCGGCCTGGGCAAGGACCCAGCAAAGCTCAAGTGGTGAGTTTGACCAAAGTTTGACGGGTTGTTTTTTGACCAGGTTTGACCAGCAGAATGCTCAGCAGCTGTGCTGGTACGCAGCACTGTTATGCAAGCAGGGTAACAGCAACATCGGCAGGCTGGAGAGCCCTGTCTAGCAGCAGCAGTGGGTGAATATCCTTGCGCAGCAGCAGAAGCCTCGCACAAGAGCTGCGAGCTGGGCAAGTCAAAGCAGCTGCTCCTGGCAGCAACTGCTGCAGCGCATCAGCACTGGAGGTGTTCTGCATGCAGCAGCAGCTGCCAGATGCTGCCTGGATCTGCAGTAAATCCAGCAACGGCTACCAGCAGCACTCTTCACCAGCAGCGACACCCGAACACACCAGCCCACTTCTTGCTCCAGCAACCCCTAGACATATCATGCTGCTTATTCCCCTGTTCCTGTAAGCTGCTGCATCAATCGGCGTGTATGCTCCCGTTAGCCTATCCAATCCACTGCATCTTGACACATTCTGTTGTCCTGTCACGCTGCTCATGCTCAAATTCTGCCGCGCAGGTACCAGCAGGCTGAGCTGCAGAATGGCCGCTGGGCCATGATGGGCGCTGCAGGCATCCTCGTGCCCGACCTGTTCCACAGCGTGGGCCTGGGCGGCCCTGCCGCGCAGATCCCCTGGTTCGAGGCCGGCAAGTACGAGTACTTTGCTCCCCCCAGCGCGCTGTTCGCCTCCATGATGTTCCTGTTCGCATTCGTGGAGTTCCGCAGGTGAGTAGCGCAATGGGATTCTGTGCTGGGGATGGCTTGTGGTCAGGGGGGGTAGCAGCCCTGAGGCAGAGAGGCAGCACAGCAGCAGCAGCCGAAAGTTGTGCGTGCCTGTGCAAAGTCTGGCAGCTTAGGCAGCAACTCAAGGCAGAGACAGCGATCAGCAGTTGAGTGAGAGATGATGCAGCAGCAAGTGCCTGTTCAGCTGATGGAGTTTGGCTGCACAGGCAATTATGACAGACAACACTGGTGCCCAGGCATTCACTTGATGTGTCAGCCGTGCAGCAGCAGCTAGGCCAGCTTATTGCATGGACGCACATGTTGCCTAAGCAAGCGCAACTGCGTCTCTCACATGCATGGCAGTACTACTTGCCCGCATCAACCCACCCAGGACCTACAAACCAGCTGTCATCTGCTTGTTCCAACTCCCCGCAGGCTGCAGGACATCCGCAAGCCCGGCAGCGTGAACCAGGACCCCATCTTCACCAACAACAAGCTGCCCGATGGCAACGAGGTGGGCTACCCAGGTGGCATCTTTGACCCCCTGGGCTACAGCAAGGGCGGCAACCTGCAGACCCTGAAGCTCAAGGAGATCAAGAACGCACGCCTGGCCATGCTCGGCTTCGCTGGCTTCGTGGCTCAGGTGGGTTTTGCGGTTTGGTGTGGGCAGGGCTTGGGGCTGAGCTGTGCTCGTGGCATCAAGCCATGGTCTTGCTGTGTGGTGCAGGTATGAGCATGTTGCAGGGCTCGAGTTTGCGTGTACTGAAGGTATGCACCAGTTGTTTCATGACAGCCAGCTGGCACATCAAGCAGCATTGGTAGATACACTTGTACTTGGAAGGACTGTGTTGCAAACATGCTGCAGGCGTTTGGTGATGCTCATAGTCTGTGCGATGGCTTGGTGCTGCTGCTGACCTTTCTAATGTGTGTGCTCTGTGGCTGTCTGCACCTGCAGTGGTTCACCACTGGCAAGACCCCCCTGCAGAACCTGGCTGACCACCTGGCTGACCCATGGAGCACCACAGTGCTCAGCAACGACCTGGTGAGCTGACAGTGAGCCGGCTGGCAGCACACGGAAGCTCAGCTAGGCTAGTCGCAGCAACAGCATTGGCAACGCAGGAGCAGCAATGTACAGGCCTTGCAGCCAGAGTGCACTTGTTCTGCATGCCGGGTTGTCTAAGCAAGGCAGTTCGCAATCCATAGGGCAGACCTCAAGCAGGCGCATTGAAACTGTGCAGGGCGCTGGGGCAGCAATGAACCCTGCACAGATCATGGGACGAATTCATGCTGGATGCTCTGTAGCTGACCTTGTTCTGTGCCTGCTTCTTGCTGCTCTGCAGGCCCGCCTGTAAGCACCTGGCCCCAGCAAACATGTGTGTATAGCAGCAGAGGAGAGTTCTGGAGCTGTTTCCCATGAAGCAGTCTGTCAAGTGCTGACGCGACGTGCTGGGTGGTTGTACACTACTTGCTGCTCTACGCTCCTCCCAGGGTAGCGAGGCAGCCATAGTGATGTCAGAGGAGTTTTACGTGAGTTTGTGTGTGTCATATAGTGTCCATGTAACAGGGAGCGTCTATGATACGATGGTTCTGGGACGATCTCAAAGGTGCAGGAGACTCACGGCACGAGAAATCTACAGAGGTCCGTAGTTCTGTACCATCAGCCATGGTGGCGAGGCCCCCGTTCCAGATGAGAGTTCAGCATATGCTGCATTGTGCTTTGCAGTGTGTGTTCCCTGCAGCTCTTGATACAGGTGCGATATCAAAGGAATTAGCAGCGCCTCCATTCTGCAAGCGGTTGCACGGCAAGTGGCGTGACAGGCGAGCCTGGCTGAGCTTTGCACATGCACCTTGTCCATAAAAGCAGCGCAGCTTCCTGCAATGACTCGAAGCACTTCAGCAGATACTACCGGTTTCAGGGCCGTGTGCTGATACCAGGTCGATTCCAGGCGAAAGCTGAAAACATGTGCGGTGACCGGGCCGGCGCGCGCAAAGCTGGCCCGGCAGCTGCGACTGCACGTCCGATGTTCTGCGACGTTCAAAACGGCAAAAATCAGTCGAGCACAAAAGAATTGACGTGCTGAAAGGAAGGGCCAAGCATGCTAACGTGCTCAAAAAGTTCAAATATAGGCAAGACGAAGAGCATCATTATATGCAGCCCACTTGTGCCAACTTCACTCTACAAACTGCTACAAAGCTTGACACTACATGGGTGATTCGTCATGCATGATGAGTAGGTAAGATACCGATCTGGACGGTACATACAGCAAGTGCACAAATGACGCTGACACCAACTCTCCTAACAGCAGCGCCGGGGCCTGGCCTGGCATGCATGCTGCACACTGCCACTGCCATAATGCACCAAAATAGAAAAAGATGTGCTGTGCAACGGCTGCGCTGCATGCTGGTGGTACTTATGTAACATACTTGGGCCACATCTCAACTATTGACGCCGCTGTGAGGCCCAGCAGCGCACCATACACCATGGCATCTACATACAACACGACGACTATCAGCCCCCACATTGCGTGAGCAGCAGCCACTGAATGGCAGTCAGAAGGGAGCGTCAAGGTGCTCTGCTGAGTACAGATACCTACAACAACCCTGGACCAATGGCGTTGATGCTGTGGCCCACAGGCTTGGATGGGCAACATGATGATGGTGAAACGACCTCGTGCACAGGAGGCTGCCTAGGCAGGCTGCCCAGGCCTGGCGCGTGCCCGCTGTGCTGTAAAAGGAAACTACAAAGGTGGCCCCGCTTGAGAGAGTTCACAGATGTCAACATGTTCACACGAAAGTGTAGAAAGACACCGTGGCATAGCCAGACAGGAAGCCTGCACACACACTGCTGTACACTGTATTATGAATCACAAGTAGCAGGACCGCAAACACTGTTGGCATGATGATGAGGAGGCAAGGACGTAAAAACAGTGATGCTAGATTATTGGCTGTGCCTGCTTTCAATGGCTGCGCAAGCACACACATGTAATGACTGCAGTGCAGCATGCGGCTGCTGGCAGCACACGGCATTCATCACGTGCCGCAAACCCAAACCATGTGACATTTTGCCTGTATAAAGGCACTAACCTATCATACACTGCCGTGCCTATATCATACACAGCAGACTCAAATGTATACAAGCTTTGCCCAAACCCCCTTGCATGCTCTCGGCGAGGGAGTCTCCTTATGCAACTGTGTTATTCGCCCTCACAGCAGAACCATGTATAACCACACAAGTCACCTGCATAACCATGTTTTCCTCCCAGCCTCCTGTCACGAACCCAAACCACATTAAATGCAAGCATGACTCAGGTCGGCATGTTCTGCAAGCCCGAAGCCCCAACATGTAATTTCAGCATGCTGCTGCCCAGTTGGCTGGTCAACCTTGTGTCATCCCCAATGTTATCTGCAAAGCTCAACAACAGACTGAAAGCTTGCTTCAGGCGTTCTTAGTCAACCCTGCTACCCTTCAAAGCTGCTGCCCCTGCAGCAGCTGCCTGCATCGCTCCATAATCACCAATGCAGCCCCCTTCGGCACCCCTATATCTACAAAGTCCTGCCGCTCCATCTTCGCAATCAAGTTCACAGTCCAGATCATCTGTTGTTCAAACACAGCTTCAAACTGCTGCAGCCCCAGCTGCTGCAGCAGCTCAGCTGCTCGCATGTCACCGTAGCTCGCAGGCTGACTGCTGCCGGGCAGGCTGTTGCATCTGCTGAGGGTGCTGTTGTTGAGGCACCCTAGCCCCAAGCTGCCTGTGTGACCCATGCTGTTCTGTGCAGCATCAGCAGCAGCAGCAGCAGCAGCAGCAGCAGCAGCAGCAGCAGCAGCTGGTGCTGGTGCGGGTGCAGCTGCTGCTGCATCTGCTCCTGCTGATGCAGCACCACCACCAGAACCGGCAGCAGCAGCAGAGCTGTTGTGTTTTGTCACGGTCTGCTTTACATTGTGCTGGCTGCTGCACTGTGTCGCAGCTTTGGCAGTAACTGCGGCTGCAGCTGCTGCTGCATACAGCATGGACTGCTTCCAAAACAGTTGTGGTTCCAAGGTTTGACTTCTGTCCAGATCTGCAAGTGGTGCTGCAGCTGCTGCATAGAAGGGGCCGTCGTGTGCTGGTGAGCTAAGGTCCCTGCTGCTGTTGGTAGCCGCCACCGCTGCTGCTGCTGCTGGTGCTACTGCTTGGCCATCAAGTCCCTTGGTTGCAGTGCCTTCAGCACTTGGGTCCTCATGCTGCTGCTGCACCAGTGCAGGTGGCCGTGGTGGCGGCGATGGCGGCGGTGGCGGGTACTGCAGGCGTGGCTGCTGCCTCGCATGTGCGCTGTGCTGCCTGCTGTGCTGCTGCTGAGCACCATTGTGGTTACGCTGCTGCACGTGCATCTCCTGGTGCCGAGTGTGCCACCTGTGAGACTGCCACTGCCAATGCTGCTGCCGCTGCTGCTGCTGCCAGGTGAGCACAGATGTGCGTTTCCTCCTGCAGCTCTAACCCCAACCAGTGTCGCGGTGCCTGCTGCGGCTACGGCTGCGGCTTCTGTAGCGGCTGCTGCTGCTGACCAAGCGCCCACGATCTTGATTATGTATACTATGATGATGCGGTGCAGGGCTCCTGCTGCGAATCATACTGGGTGCCCTGTCGCGGCCCACATAACAGCGTCTGCTGCGGCCGCGGCTGCGGCTGCGAGATCTGTTGCGGCCCCTGCCATGGCTGCTGTGCCTCTGCTGCTGATGTGGCGCAGGGCTCCTGCTGCGACTGCCGAGGTGGCGCCTGTCATAGCTGCGGCTGCGGCTGCAGCCCCGGTCATGACGGCTGCTGTGGCTGTTTTGACCATGACGCTTTAAGAGGCTCCTGCTGCGGCTGTTTCTGCGGCCCCTGCTGCGGCTGCGGCCTCCGCTGAGTTACGCTTCTGATAATGCTGCAATGGGCTGCCATTTTGGCTCTTGTCTTTGGCCCTGCTGCAGCTGTGTGCGCGTTCTCTGCTGCGGCTTCTGCTGCGTCTTCTCCTGCTGCCCCTGCTATGGCTTGAAGGGCTGCGGCTGTAGCAGCTGTGTCTGTGTTGTGGCGGGGTGCGGCTCCGGCTGTGGCTGCGGCCGCGGCGGCCAGCGGTGCGTATGTCTGTCAGCACTTGCTGCAGGTGCTGCTGCTGCTTGCTTTGCTTCTGCTGCTGGTCTTCTGCTGGCTGACCAGTAAGCACAGAGCTGCTGGTTTCTGGGCGCTTGGCATGCTTCAGCACAGCTGCTGGCTGTTGCTGTTGAGGTTGCTTCTCTTGCAGCTCCAGCTTCGGCTGTGGTTGCTCATTTTCTTGCTCCTGCTGCTGTTGTTGCTGCTGGTGTGCATGTGCGGGCGTGCTTGCAGCTTTCCTCTGCTCCCTCTGCCGCTTTCTCTCTGCCCACGTAGTGCGTCGACCAGCAGCAATGCCACAGGTTCGCATGCCGGTCTGCTGCTCAGACGAGCCAACAGCATGAAAACTGCTGCTGTGTAGCTCCTGGGAGCTGCTGCTGCTGGGCTCTGGCACTGCATCCCCTGCTGCATCCCCTGCTGCATCCCCTGCATCCCCTGCTGCATCCCCTGCTGCTACTGCAGCAGCTGCTGCTGCTGAGTGTTTGTGTGCTGGCTCAGTCAACGCAGCTTGCTGCAGCTTCAGCTTGCCAGTTGCAGGCACAGAGTCAAGCAGGGCTGCAGCTGGCCTCTTTGCCGCCGGCTGCTGCTGCTGCTGCGCCTGCTGCTGCAGCGCAGCAACCTGACCGCTACCCCTTGGCCGGCCCAATGCAAGCGGCGAGTGATGCGCAGGGCCTGTGCCCTGCGGTGCTGCTGCTGACACAGCTGATGCCAGAGCCAAAACCTTGCTGCGCTTAGCAGCAGGCACTGGCAGTGACACGCTCTTGAGCAGCTGCTTGCTGCGCTGGTGCTGCTGCTCAGCAGCCGCTGCATTCTTATCTGAGCTAGGCTGCAAGCGCTGCGCCAACCCATGGCCCTGCAATGCTGCTGGTGCCACTGCTGCTGCTGCTGCTGGTGGTGGTGCTGCTGCTGCACTCACTGGATCGGTCAGCTGCTTGCTACGATTGGCAGTAGGCGATGGCAGCGACAAGCTCTTGCGCAGCTGCTTGCTGTGCTGCGGCTGCAGCTGCTGCTTCTGTTCAAGTCCTGATGCCAGCCTGGCAGCCTCACTGCTTGTTGGCCGCAGGGGCGGGGGGTGAAAGGGATCAGCTACTGCAGCATGGCTCACTGGCCTTGGCAACACCCTACGCCTGGCCACTGCTGCCAGCCTGCTGCTGCTGGTGCCGGCTGCTGCTGGTGCCGCTGCTGCTGTTCCTGCAACTGCTGCTGCTGATGTTGCTGCAGATCTGTCGGCATGGTTCTGCGTCCTGACCAGCGGCTTCTGCGCTGTTGCTGCTGCTGTGTTGGCTGCTGCTGCACCAGCTGCTCCACCTGTGCCACTCCTGGCTGCTGCCAGCAGCTGCTGCTGCCTTTTCAGCTGTGCGACGTGCAGCTGTTAACGCACCCCTACAGCAAACGGCAAGCAGGAGCGCAGCAAAGGGTGATGCGTAACTATCCAACATTGTGTTGAAGCCTTGCTAAAACCAGTCGCCAGATGGACATTCAGCTTCATGAAAACCAACACAGCAATGCCTTGTACATCAGCCAGATCCAGCACAACCATCCCTGTCTTTACAAACGAAGCGACTCAGCCTATGCACACATACTTCTGCAAGATCAGTACAGCTTCAACATTGGGGTCCGCAAGATCTTATTGTCAAAAACATGACATGCGCTTTCCTTTGCAACATATGGCAGACCTGCCGTCAAACTTTGGTCACTGTGGCAGCACGTACCTCGCATGAACCAGCCCTGCTGCACAGGTGCAGCGCGCCTCAGAGCCACCCCAGTGAGCCTGTAGCTGATACAGCTCAGTGCCCTGTTGCGGCCGTTTGCCTTCAGCCGCTTGCGCACAAGCACGCCCTGCCGAAGGTCCAGGTACTCTGTGTGCTGCATGACATCTGTTGCGCGGGGTGGCAGCAGCGCCAGCTGCACCGCGATGGGTCGCACGCTGCCGACTGGCAGGACGTCCAGTTCAGGGATGCTGCTGCGTACGAAGCTGGCTGGCAAGATGCTCTGGTCTGACAGGCAGCCTCTCTGCAGGGGTGGCGTGGGTGTGGAGCAGCAAAAGAGCAGATTGCACAACACCTGGTGTTATAAGCTGTCTGAGATGGTGATTGGATGCACTTGGGTTTGACTCAGCATCGGCACATCAAGGGCAGGTGCTGACCAGCACTGAGGCATGGCGTGATCCTGGTAACTGCCAGCGACTGCATTGAGGAAGAGCATCTGCCCTGCATCAGAAAGGTCTCGTAAATGCTGACACCTAGCTGCAAGCATAGCACCATGCTCTGTCACAGGGGGCCTTGTGTGCGAACACGACTGTCACTGGTCGACGCCATCACTTGTGGAGCCTGGCGTGTTCAGCGGTGAGCAGGAACATCTTGCGGGCTGCTGGCAAGACAGGGCCACAAGACCAACAACCCAGCCGTAAATCTGCCTTTGGTTTCGGCCATCTAGTCTGTCAACGGCTACGCGAGACTTCGTACGCTATTAATACTGCTTTCGCCATGACGATATAGATAGTGGGAAGGCTTGGCTGAGGCTGCTGTAACAGCTGGCAGGAAAATGCAAGGGCTGCAAGGACACAGCCAGGTGCGAGCCCGCTGCAATGCATGCAGCCTCCGGGAGCTGCCAGCTGTCAGCAGAGCAAACTGCTGGTCAGGTAGCCTCAGCCAATAGCCGTTTGAGGGGTTACACACTTTCAAGCACCGAGAGCGGCACAATTCAACAAGAGGCAAGACAGAGGAAAGGCGAAAGCAGCAGACAGGTGCAGGCACCGGCAGCAAAGGGAAGGCAGGGGACCAGCAATGAACAGGTCCCCAAACAAGCCTGGCGCAAGGGCGCACAACGCAGAAACAGGCAACGCAGGCCTGCAGCAGAAACACTGCAAGAGCTGCAAAGCACCACACACTATGGGAAGCAACCAGCATCAGCACAGCTATCAAAGCTGCACGACAGCGCACCACTGTCAGACGCTGCATGGCAGCGGACATGACACTATGTAGGGGCTGCAGCGGGCAACACCATCTCATTGCTGCAAGGCAGCATAAAACCATGAAACCCAGCGAGCGGCACAGGTTCGGCAGGTAGCGCGGCACGTTGTGCATGTTGCGCAACTACTCTGCGGCAACTGACAACCAGTGGTCAGTCACCTGAAACCAGAGGCACCGCTAGCAACACAGCCACTGCAGCGCCACCACCCAGTGCACAATGCGGAACAGTAGCCACAAAAAAAAGGGGGCGGGAAGGGCGGGCGAGTTGCAGTTCGCATGAACAGCAACGAAACGTGCAGGGCTAGACGCCTGCGCATGCTAAGTGGCCTTCGGCAGCAGTGAGGTAATGACGTGTTTTGACTGTCACCTCACCCACTGCTTGCCTTTGACCAGGCAAGCAGGGATACAGCTACGCTGCATTAACCGCAATGAACAAGTCCATTGCACATTAATACTGCTTTCGCCATGACGATATAGATAGTGGGAAGGCTTGGCTGAGGCTGCTGTAACAGCTGGCAGGAAAATGCAAGGGCTGCAAGGACACAGCCAGGTGCGAGCCTGCTGCAATGCATGCAGCCTCCGGGAGCTGCCAGCTGTCAGCAGAGCAAACTGCTGGTCAGGTAGCCTCAGCCAATAGCCACATTGAAAAGACCAGTGGAACAGGAAGGGGGAGGGCTGCAAGCAGCAAGGCTTGCAGCCCACCTGGCCCGCCGCAACACGGCGCGTAGATAGAAGCCACAACACATGTGGCAGGCAAACAAGCAGACGCAC
>CADDIJ020000820.1:0-84660 GCA_902809745.2 Tetradesmus lagerheimii
ACCACCCCACCCCCACCTTGATCTGCTTCATGTTCAGGCTGCGGTTGCAGAAGATCTGCCGGCTCAAGCCGGGGCTAGCGCCCCACACCTGCTCGGTCCAGATGGCCTGCCTGCTGCTGGGAGGCGCGGGAATGACACCATAGTCCTGCAAGCAAGCAGCAGCAGCAGCAGCAGGGACAGGTGCAGTTGGAATGTAAGCTAAAAGAGCGCTGTGATAGGCAAGGGAGTAGGCGCGGGAACGACACCATAGTCCTGCAAGCAGAAAAAGGGCCATTGCCGCTGCTGCCGCCACAGCAGCAGCAGCAGGGACAGGGGCAGTTTGACAGTAGGCTTGATGAAAAGAACGCGGAATCAAGATCACAGTCGGCGGCGAGCGGTGATCTGCACATAACTGCAGCCTGCTGCTGCTTGCTCCAGCTCCAGCTGTTTGGAGTGCAGTGGCAGCCCGCTGTTGCTGACCTTGGCGCTGCTAGTACTGCCGGAGCGTGCGCCTGCAGTTGTGTGCTTCCGTGTCTTTGGCGCAACATGCAACTTTACACTCGAACAGCATGAGAGCATCAACACAACAGAATGCTGCCCAAGGTTTGCTGCTGTCCAACCTTTTTTTCTGCTGAAGAAAATGTTGGTGCAATCTATTTCGATGTGTGCAGCAGTGAAACTTACGATAGCTTGCTTGGAGCGCTGCTGAGCAGTGGTGGCAGTTGCAGCGGGAGCAACGGACGCTGCTGTGCTGACGCCACTGCTGCTGCTGATGCTGCTGTTGCTACTGCCGCCGTTGCCGCTACTGCTGACACTGCAATAGACCCTGATCGATGTCCTGCAAGTAGAGAGCAGGAGGGGCAGAAGCAGCACAGATAGCACACAAACCTGGACATTGCGCTATGATTCAATGCATTGCAATGCTGCTGGATCAGTGCCTGGGCAGGCTGCAAGAGGCGCACATTGACATATGATTTGTGCGCAACATAGCTGTGACTGATGCAATGTAATAGGCAGGCAAACTTTGCAGAGCATCAGACACTGCAGCAGCATCTGCGAATATTCCTGCGCAGGGTAATCGTCTTCAACTGCTGCCTTAGTGGCATGCATGCTGCACCTGCGTGTTGATTTACACACCAATTCCACTCTGCTAGTCTCTACTCCTTTGATCAGCTGCAAAGGTCTGCCGTGGACTTGCAGATGCAAATGTATCAACACACCAGCAGTGGAGAACCTTTGGAACGCACCTAAGTTGCTGTGTGTAGACGGCAGGGCGTGCCAGCCTGCTATGAAGTTGACTTTGCAGCAGCTTCATCGAAGGCTGGCTACTATGCAACCCCTGGCTGCCCCCAACGCTATGAACTGCAGGAATGCTGTTCATCACTGCATTGCCCAACGCAAGTGAACGCCTGCCCCGTGCGGCCTCTTCATTGACAGTACAGTCGGTGTCTCACGACAGCACGTATATATTGCGGCTAGGACATGCAGGTGCGAAGCAGCGCGGGGAAATGGAGCCAAACGCACACTAGGAAACCCTCAAGTAGCTTGCTTAAATGGGAGCCGTATGTGCGGTTTACAACGCAGATTTGTCGATGTTCGGAACGATCTCTGTAGTCGCTGAGCTCGGTCGTGCCTCACACGACAGATGCGCCTTCTACCCGAATGACAAGTACGCACCAGTTGAGAATGATGAGAGTTTGGCATCCCGTGTTGATCTATATGACACTGTGCTTCGAACGTTGATCCGTTGCGACTCTACTTCGGCTCACCAGACATACGTGGCTCGCTTTCGACTTTCGAGCAGCAGCACCCGTGCCAGAGCAACAAGTATCTCCACTTATTACAAATCTCATCATTTTTCCAATCTCAATAGAGCAGGTGTGAATTGGCAGCTGCCATGTGGGGCTCAGTTGGGCTCAACACGCAGACACTGAAGAATGGGCTGAAGAAGTATGGCAGATCAGGCATCATTACCTATCTAGGACTATCTAGCATGTTCACCACAGGTAACCAGGCTTCTGCTGCTGCATCCATGCATTGATGCTGCTGCTGCTGCCAGCTGCTGCTGCCACCAGTGCAGTTGCTGCTGCCAACGCAATGTGCTTGCTGCCTCTGCAGGCTTCTATATAGCAATTGAGCGCAATGTAGACGTCAAGAAGCTAGTAGGGATTGAAGGTGAGCTTGTCAGGCTGCAGTTCTATCAGCAAACATGCTCAAGTCTGATTGAGAACATCTTTCACTGCTGTGCGCATGACTGGGGCATGACGTCAGCACCAACAGGAGCCTCACAATGTAGCACGTACGCAAGTGCAGAATGCGGCTCATGCGTCTGTGATGCGCATGGTGCGGTTGATGCTTCTTCGCATTGCTGTCAATACAGGGCCGTTGGTCGCTAGCACTCCCGGTGTCCTGCCACATAAGCTGTCCACATTCTTCTGTACCAAGGCTTGGACAATCAGTTGATGCTCACATGAGCCACAAGACACTCAAAAACTTGTGTTCTGCTGCTGCTGCTGCTGCTGCAGATGAACCAGAAGGGGAGCCTTCTATGTTGCAAAAGCTGCTGCTGGGCCCTGGCTCGCACATAGTACTAGCTATCATGTGCAGCAAAGCCTGTATACCCATCAAGCTGCCTGTGGCGCTAGCCCTCACGCCATACGTACATCGGTGAGCAGCAGCAGCAGCAGCAACAGCAGAGGCAGCAGCAGCGACAGCAGCAGCAAGGGGAGTGGCAGCAGCAACAGCAGCAGCAGGGGCAGCACGGGGAGCGATACCAGCAGCTGGGTCAGGGAGTACCAAGAGTACTAGACACAGCTGGGATGCCTTTCTCAGCGATCGCAGCAATGGCAAGCAGGAAACAGCAAGTGCTCAGGTGGTGTTGCAGCGCTGTCAGGTACATGATGTCTGTGTATGCAGCTCAGTGTAGCTTTGCTGGTACTTGACTGGCAGTAGCAGCTGTAGTTCATCACAAGCAGACTCTGTTAGTGACAGTCTCGAGATCGCATGCACATGCACTTCTGTGTGACAGTGTATGACACAAGCAGCTGCCAGCTGAGACAGTGTGAGCATCGGCAGTTGAAAGGCAGTGGGCATGCAGAACCAGGGATGGCGATGCAGGCTGTGTGCACATGATTGGGTTATCTTATATGCATGATACCATCGTAAATGCAGCAGCATCCTTGTACAGTGTACACCTCAACCTATCAGCAAGGAAGCTAGCAAGCAGAGATGTAGTGTATCAACTGTATCAGGGTTGCTCAAATGAGCCAGCTGCGCTCTCTCCAAGCCAGCTGCACCTGTGTGTTTGCCGCATTGCGCAGCTTGGAGCAGCGGTTTTTCCAGCGGGCGGTGCAGCAGGCCACCAAGTCAGCGCAGCATTAGCACTTTCAGCAGTATAGGCGTCGGCAGTGCGAGACATCAGGTGTAGGTTCCCTTCAGGTGTGCTTGGCACATTGTTTGACAGCAATTGTTGGTGCTGTTGTAGCACTTGGTCGCACTTGCATCTAGCGGCTGTCGTCATCAGCCTTGACGGAGTCAACATCAGACAATGACATTGCAGGTGTCAGTTGTCCAGCTGTCGCCAGTCCAAGTACTACTAGCAGTTCGCAGCACGGAATAGAGGTGCAGCTACTGGTGGTGCGCCCTGCTGCTCTAAGTGCATGGCAGACACATGCATGCACAAGGTTGTGTTAGAGGGTCGGCGCAGGGCAAGGCCAGTTGATCATGGCAGCTGGCGCATTGCTGTGCGCTGATGTTTTATCAAGGTGTAGATCATTGCCATGGCCTTGGGCTCACCCAGTTATTGGCCAAATCTGCTGGTG
This sequence comes from Tetradesmus lagerheimii, assembly GCA_902809745.2. Taxonomy (NCBI): domain Eukaryota; kingdom Viridiplantae; phylum Chlorophyta; class Chlorophyceae; order Sphaeropleales; family Scenedesmaceae; genus Tetradesmus; species Tetradesmus lagerheimii. The sequence goes on from CADDIJ020000820.1 coordinate 3,801, forward strand.
GTGCGTGACGTGACACAGCCCACAATAGCACCACTGCGTTGATGATGATGATGATGAGCACCACTGCGTACCTTGGTTGGCACGCTGCAGTGTCAAAGAGCGGATGTAGACGGAACGCGCTAGTAAAGCAAGCAAGCAGTGTTGCGTTGTTGTTGGTAGCTCCCAGCCCGGGCTGTCACGGCGACAGCTCATCTTTTTGGTGATTGTGTTGTGGCAAGTGCTGCGTGCGTGCTGTTCAGTGGTTGCCTTTAGCAGTAGGCTCATGCATCTCACAGATCATCTGAGATGACAGTGACAGCAGTGCGATGACAGCTGTGTTTTCTGCTTTATTGTGCTTCCTGATGACTGACTGTGATCTTATGCATGCGATCAGTGCATGCTATGCTATGGATCCTGATGGTGGTGTCAGCATCAATCATTGTGCAGCAAGCGAGGAATTGATCAATGAGTGGCGTGCGGCAGCGATTGGTGGTGTGAAGTACTCCAAGATAGCAGGTAGCACTGTATCGTTGACACGTTTCAGCCAACTGCTGCAACAAGTGAGGTTCATTGCACTGCAACAACGGTTGATGTGGCCTGCAGGACTTGAGCCTGGCTCAGTGAGACATCAAGCGTTGCTGCAGGGGATATCTGCGTTCAGCGATGAGTGCAGTGGTTCTTACTTCTACGAGATGATGCAACTCTACAGACCGTCAAGCCAGGCGCTACCAGATGCATACCAGACGTCATCTTTGAGCATGATCATCATGGCATGAACAGCACAGCCGCACAACCGCACCTCTTCGGCTTCATCATCAATAATTCATTGATGATTGATTGTTTGCGACGCAACAGCACAGGTCTGAACATGTTTGCTGAGAACTAGCTTGTCACTGGCAGTCACAAACCTCCGTCTACCGTCCACACGCGGCAAGCACGCCATACTTGCGACTCAATCGGCATAAGCCACACGATCGTACGTCTTCATTGCTGTTCAACCGCTCGGACCACTCCCAGCACTCAGATCAGACCAGAGGGCGCTGATCTGTGAACACCGCCTTGCTCCGCTCCTTTCGAACCGCCATCTACCGCTACGTACGATCAACGCGTAAGTGAAGAGCATCAGCGCCTGCAGTGGCAAGTAGTTCGACGCCGCGCCTGCCCTCTGGACAAGATTTTTTCGGTGACACCAGGTGGGTCCACCTTTCAGTGCAAGACCAGTTCGTCTGCGTTTTTACGGTCTCTCGCACCACTTTGACCGTGCTGTTGGCCAGCATATGCGCGGCACTGCCCAGCACCAGCACTGCTGACTCAGCAGGCCTAGGGCAAGCAGCAGACCTAAATTATTGGGAGCAGCAGGGACGTCGTACGCCACCACGTCAATTGCTATAGCCTAGCGCAGGAGAATGAGCATGTTCGCAAGGGATATGCAGCTTGAAGGGATGAAGATGATGTGTTTGCAACAGCATGCAGTAACAGTTGCCGAACACTAGCTACGCCAGCTTCTGTGACTTTGTCAAGGTGGTGCCATCGGGGTGTACTCCACTAGTGGATAGCGCTGCGCGCTGTGCTTGTCATTTACAAGTCCTGATAATAATAATAATAATAATAATCAATCCTTGTAAGCCATACCTTTCGGCATCGGCAACCGCGCCTCACCCACTGGGGAGGCGGAAAGCAGACTGATTATTCTCTCTATTTTCGGTTTAAGGTAGACCACCCACACCCTTACAAGTCCTGAAATGTGATGGTTTTCATTCAACATGCAGGCGCATCCTACCTGCAACATGTGTATATACTGTGAAGTGCTCAGGCTTGTTTGCACCCTGCTGCTGCACTGCTGGCGCTGATCCTGCCCTGTACCAACATGTGTTCGGGGATATCTTACCCCCAGGGCACAACCAGCCATGGGAGCCAAGTCGCCCACAGCCTGCCTACAAGGCACGGCGCTGCTGCTGCGGCTGCTGCTACTGGCCTGCGTGGGTTGCTGCATGGGCAGGGAGGGACCTAGGGCCTCAGCAGGTGTGGATGGCGCTGTTTTGATGAATGCAGCGCAGCTGGGCATGCCTGCCACGCCTGCCAGGGCCGTGCAAGGTGAGTAGGCAGTAGCTGGGTAGCACATGCTGTGCTGCAAAACCTGCTGCCAGATGCTTGCCGCAGGAGCCTTAGATACTGCAACACTTTGTGGCGCTGGCCGCTGCAGCATCTGCACGTACATGTGTAGACATGCAGCCAAAGCAGCAGCAGCAGCAGACATAGCTTCCCTTGCCACACTGCAGTGTTGCTGCCCCAGCAGCAGGGGCAGGAGCTGTTGAACTTGGCTCGTGTGTTTTGAGAAATGGACCAGATAAAGACAGTAGAGGACATAATCCTCTGAGAGGCGTGTGAGAGGTGTGAGAGGCCAGTGGAGAGCCTTGGGGGTGCCAGGCTGAGAGCCCCACTGGCCTCTCAGCTTCACCACGCCTCAGAGTATAGACTAGTGAAGAATGAGTCTTCTAAGAACATGCTGCCTTCCTGAGAGGAACCTGGGTTTTTCCTCATGGGCACCCCTGGTCCCACCTAGCCTGGCCTCCTCTCGGCCCTCTCAGGCCTCTCGGGCCTCTCAGCCCTCTCGGGGCTCTCGGTACTCTCAAGCATTTTAACGCTATCACTTCAAACGTCTGCTTTACAAGCATCTTTTTTTGTGTAATCGTAATAATTTTCGATGACTAGAACGAAGGATTCGGTGCTTCGCATCGAAGGGCAATACCCGCCTGCTGACTTTCAAGGTTGATTAGACAACCTCCTGCAGCAACAATGTGTGCAGCATTAAGTTTTCTTAGCTCAGATATACGAATGCTCGTGGTGACAACAGCACGCCTCTGCTACACTTCAGTCAAACTTCACTGCAGCTGCAGTACTGTTCTGCAGAAGTACTGCAGCACTAGTGGCACTGCAGTGCCTACAGGGCACTCCCTGCCTCGCTCTTGAACTTGGAGTGGCTTGTTTAGGGAACAAACAAACAGACCGCCAGGGCAGTCCTCTGCAGGTAACGAGTTGTTGATTCCATGCTCTCCATGATCTACGTGAAACTGTGACAAACTCAGTCTGGTGCTGTGTATTGGCTTACGGGTGCCACCACTGAGGCACAGTGTGCACCAGCTGGCTGCAGCAGGGGTGTTCCGGGGTCCACACGGCCAGCGAGTTGAATGCAGGTGCTAGCAGTTTAGGGTTAAGGTGCAGGTTTAGGGTTAGCAGGTCTGTAGGGTTTAGGGTTTGGGGTATCGGTGCGGCAATGCGAGCGGAGTTAAACCATAACCATAGACCACCTAAACCTTGAACTAACCCTAACATCATGCAGGCCGTCTGGGTCCCTTGCTGTTGTGCATGCGCGGGGTCACCTGCAACATGCGCGCCGCACATGCACAGCTACAGGGAAGCACGGCCAGCATGGCATTAGGGTTACTGTTCAGGGTCTAGGAGGGCTAGGGTTACGGGTTTAACGTAGCCAGCGAGTTGAATGCGGGTGCTAGCAGTGCGGCGCTGCATGCGGAGTTGCAAGGCACGAAGGTGAGGAGCTGGGGTCTTGGTGTGAGGGCTAAGAGGCCTGAGAGGCCCGAGACGGCTGAGAGGTGAGAGAATGGGGGTGCTGGTGAGAGTGGTGAGATGCCTGAGAGGCCTGAGAGGCCCGAGAGGCCTGAGAGGTGAGAGAATGGGGGTGCTGGTGAGAGTGGTGAGATGCCTGAGAGGCCTGAGAGGCCCGAGAGGCCCGAGAGGCCTGAGAGGTGAGAGAATGGGGGTGTTGGTGGGAGTGATTAGATGCCTGAGAGGCCTGAGAGGCTCGAGAGGCTCGAGAGGTGAGAGAATGGGGGTGCTGGTGGGAGTGGTGAGATGCCTGAGAGGCCTGAGAGGCCCGAGAGGCCCGAGAGGTGAGAGAATGGGGGTGTTGGTGGGAGTGATTAGATGCCTGAGAGGCCTGAGAGGCTCGAGAGGCTCGAGAGGCCTGAGAGGTGAGAGAATGGGGGTGTTGGTGGGAGTGATTAGATGCCTGAGAGGCCTGAGAGGCTCGAGAGGTGAGAGAACAGTGTAGCAATAGAACAGCAGCAGTAGAACAGTAGAACATCAGCATCAGTTACACTCAAGAGGGCTGAGAGGGCTGAGAGGGCTGAGAGGGCTGAGAGGGCTGAGAGGGCTGAGAGGCCACTGTGCAGTGAGAGGAATATGCCCTCTGGTGTCAATCTGTCAAATGGACAATGATAATACTACCCGGTAGTTTGATGAGGAGGAGGATGGACAGTGGCATGTGTGCGGCTTGAGGAGTGTTGCACCCCAGGCAGCAGGGGCAGAAGCCGCTTGAAGTTCAACGTTGGGTGATGGTTTTTGGATGGACGGTGGCATGTTGCTTGAGCAGTGTTGCTCCCCCAGCAGCAGGGGCAGGAGCTGTTTAACTTGGCTTGTGTGTTTGGGGATGGACAATCGTGTATGCGGCTTGAGGAGTGTTGCATCGTGCCGGGGCCCAGCAGCAGGGCCAGGAGCCGCTTGAAGTTCAACGTTGGTTGAAAGAAAGGTGGCCCGTACCTGGCCAGTCCCGTAGGAAGCTGTTTGGTTCATTGTTTGGTGCTGTGAGCACGCATGTGCAACGACTTTCCCCCGGGCCCGCCCCTGCGGGCCCGTAATTGTGAAACAAATGGTTTCACAGGAGATGTCAAAGAGCGGATTTAGACGGAACCCATGTAAAAGCAAGCTGCGCACCTGCAATGCATAGCTGGACCAGGAGGGACCTGCACAGACCTCCTGGTGCTCCGAGTGGGCTGTCCATGAAAGCAAGCCGTCCAGCATGTGCACATCACACCCTGCGCAGACTCTGAGAGAATCATGTGAAAACTTTGTAGCACTCAAGCAGGAAAAGACACTGTCTTTACTGCATGATGCAGTAACACTCCTGCTTCTACGCTGCTAGGCATCCTCTTTGTCCGGTGGTGGCCTTGCATTGCACTTTTGCATGCCTTTTGCGCATTTCACTCACTGCAACAATTCTACTTTTAACACCCAACCCCTGCATGCAAGGCTGCTCAGCAATCACCTGAAGCTGCGTGACTCAGTCCAGCAGTCGATGTCACAAAAACACGGTGCAGCGCTCAGCGGTGTGGCACACCTATTGCTGCAACTTGGATGAACAAGCAGTTGCTTCCTCAAACAGAAATCCATTGCATACATAAAGCTCCCTCCTCACTAGTGACACTAGACTGACAACAGCAGGATGCAGCAACCACACTGAGTTCTGCCTCCGGCCGATGCTCTGCAGGATGCCGCATGCACTGCAGTTGCAGCTGCAACAGGCTGACTCACCAGCAGCAGATCCATGACGGGGTGAAGCTGTTACTTGCGGGTCTCGGTAACGGGTGGTAACGGTAACATATGGCGGCAAAAGCGGCTGGTAACGGCTGGTAGCGGTAACGGGTGCGGCGGCTGGTAACGGCTGGCAACGCAGCGGCCGGCGGCTGACGGCGGCTGTCAGTACTAGCCACCGTCACGTTGGGCATGGCCGTTACAACACTTGTCACGTTGTTACATACCTTTGCAGGACTCAAATGTGCAACATGCTAATATCGTAAGCTTCCGTCGAGGTTTCTGCACAACATGGCACAACCTAAACACACTTAGCAACTCGTAAGCTGTGCAAAGTACAGCAAAAGTGATGCCACCGCGTTGCCATGATGCATTGAATGGTTATTATGAAAGGTTCGTGCCTCACTAAAGTGCAGACATGGCGGCGGCTGGGTCCCTGGCAGCGGCTGGTAACGGCTGGTAGCGGTAGCGGCGGCTGGGTCCCTGGCAGCAGCTGGTAACGGCTGGTAACGGTAGCGCACACCGCCGCCAGGGGCCTGGTAACGGCTGGTAATGGTAACGGTGGTAGCGGGTTCCCCCTGTCAGATCCAGGCGCGAAACGCGAGGCAGCCCTGCTGTGGGTTCCTCACACCTGCTCAATCGACATTTCTAATTATGAATGACACTCCAGCACCCGCTTCGAGTAGCTGCAGGCGATAAACTCGAGGCAGCCCTGCTCCCTGCCTGCTGCTCGCCCGCGTCCTTCGCGCCATCGAATCCATTTCGCACGTCATTCCGAGATAGATTTTCAATTTCCACAGAACTCGACCACGCGCCCCTCCCATGCCCTGAGAGGTTGAGACCCGAAATAAATACGCGAACCCTGCTTAGCCCATGCATCTCCCTTCGGAAGATCTTCTATCTTGCTACGGGTAAAGCAAGGTGGCCCGTACCGGGCCAGTCCCGTAGGAAGCTGTTTGGTTTACTGACGATGCACTGCTGTGCAGCTGTTTGCAATTGCTCAGGTCAGTGGGGCCCCAACAGCTTCTCCTTCGGGCCCGCACCATGCGGGCCCGTACTTGGTATAAAACCAACAGTTCTACAGGAGATGTGCACGTGCCCATCATACCCTGCTCAGATAGTGGTGTCGCAATCACCTGCAGCTGCAGGGATCAGTCCAGTGCAGGCTGCACACCAATTGCAATTGCCAGCCTTGCGTTGCATTGCACGCGTAACAGCAGCTGCAGCATGCGGGCACACTGATCGACATAAGAGCCAATTTGCCGCTATGCTGCGGGATCATGCTACTAGTAGTCATACTGTGTGTACTCAGTACAACAGGATGACACACCAGGAGCAGCTCCAGGCGCGAAACACGAGGCAGCCCTGCTCTCCACCCATTATGTTCTAACGACACCCTTACTCTATGTATAAATATGCCTCAAGCGCCCGCTTCGAGCTACTGCAGGCGATAGACTCGAGGCAGCCGTGCTCCCTGCCTGCTGCTCGCCCGCGTCCTTCGCGCCCTCGAAACGTTTAAAGATATCATTCGGCGCTTATTTCATGACTTCCACACATATGGACCTGGTCCCACCACTAATCCCTGTAGTGAGACCTGAAAATAAATACGCGAACCCTGCTTAGCCCATGCATCTCGCTTCGGAAGATCTTCTATCTTCCTACGGGTATAGTTTTTGGATGGACGGCGGCATGCTGCTTGAGCAGTGTTGCTTCCCCAGCAGCAGGGGCAGGAGCTGTTGAACTTCAATCACATGATGTGAGTCAGCATGGACGGTAGTATGTATGTGGCTTGCGGTAGTGTGTATGCGGTGGTATGTATGCGGTATGTACGCGGCTTGAGCAGTTGCCCCCAAGCAGCACTGGCAGAGGCACTGCCGCTCCCGAGGAGCTGTCAAACTTGGTGATGCATTTTCGGATGGACGGCGGCTTGAGCAACACTGCTGCTTCAAAGCACATCTCGGTGCCACTGGCACTGATGAGGCTCATCATCACACTGCTCCTTCAAGAAAACAGTCGACTGTATTGACTCTGACAAAAGATCCGATCTTTTGTCAGCTAGTAGCTGAGCCAGCTGCAGCAGCTGCATCCCGGGGATCCTTCATGTAAAGATGCGCGGGGGGCCATCATTCTCTACGATCAGCGTGTCTCCTCGGATGTCCTGTGCAATGCGGATCTTGCCATCCACGTAGACTGTGTCAAACCTGCAGCAGCAGCAGCAGCAGCAGCAGTAGGCACACGCAGTCACATGAGCTACGCAGCATGTCGGAGGTTGCACGAGCCATGCAGAACCTCCCGTTCAGCCTGTAGGATGCAGACATACACACCTCTGCTTTCGAAAACTGGGTCCCTGCTGCTACAATATGTGGGGCAGTCGCCGGCTGGTCTCATGAGACAACACACGTGCGCCTGCTGCTGCTGCTGCTGCTGGAGGCCCGGCCCTGAGGGCCCAGAAACATGCACCCACATCTGCTCCTCATGTGCGGCAATCACTGACTGTTCTCATGACACGCCCACAACTGCGCCTGTCTCTCTGCTGCTGCTGCTGCTGCTTGAGGTCAGGCCTGAGACGACATTGCAAGCCAACTCACCAGCCCTGCCCAAATGGTGGCACGCCCCAGTCCCTGCTTGCTGTCTTGAGCTTTGCTGCGTTGAACTTGAACGACACGCGCTGCGGGCCTTCCACTGCGATGCTGCTGTCCACAATGAACGCACCAGAGGGCGGGAAGGTGATGACGTTCTGCAGGCGCTGCGCATCCACGTCAATCACCTGCGCAAAGCAACAACAGCAGCAGCAACAACAGCAGCAGCAGCAGCAGAAGCAGCAGCAGCAGGAATAGCAAAACTCTGGTAGCGGCAAGAAATTCAGCATTGCAATGGGGACCGGGGTGCGCTGGTGACATGGCAGCCGCTGTGCTGCTGCCTGCAGCCTGTTGCTTGCGTTGTTCCTCAGATGTGTGACAAGCAAGGCCGGGCAGCGATTTGCAAGCTCTGCAGATGCTTAATTGCTGGTCCAGCACGCTATTCAAACAATTACTTATTGCAATGTCTGATCTGTGCATCCTGCAGCAGCAATCGTTGCACATGCTTGCTGACTAGCAGGGTCATATGGCCCATATGTTGAACAGTGGTTGCGCATGTGCTGCTGCTGCTGCTGCTCAGCTGTGTGCTTGCCTGGTACACTCCTCCCGCTTTTGTGCCAAAGACAGGTGCATTCTTCACAATGAACAGCGTCTCCTTTTCTGTTGTCCACAGCAGCTTCCACGTTGCACTGAGTGTGCTGGCCTGTGTTGTAGTGCTTCCCTGCTGGGCTGCCTTCAGCTGTTCCACTTTGCTGAGGATGCTAGCCTGCGTGTCTGCAGGAGTGTCTAATCCTCCAGGTCCTGGAATAGAGGCAATATCTGCTAGGATATCTGCTACTACTGACTTGGTGTCAACTCCTGCTGCTCTGCAAGGCGCTGGTGCTGCTATCCGACGTGCAGAGGTCCCTGCCGGCCGTACATTGGCACTTGTATGGTTTAAAATCCTGCTAGAGGAGTCATGTAGCCTGTACTGTGACGACAGGGCCATGATGCTGCTGTTCTAGGCTGTAGTATGTGGTGTGATGGTGGATCTTGAACTTCGTGTGCGGTGCAATCTGTTGAAGACAAGCCTTTTCAAAAGAGAACTATAGCATATTTGGGTTTGGATGCGTATGCGGAGTAATCAATATCAGGGAGTGGCAAACGTGCAAGAGGGTTTGAGAGTGAGGTGAGTGATGCCACGTATGGGTGACCCCGCGTCCCGCGCATAGTCATGCGGTACTGACAGGTAGAATTGAAGCACCTGACCAACGCATAAGTAGTGCCATGCTTGCTGCGTGGGCATGTTGGCGCTCTTGCGTGGTCGTTCAGCAGCAGCAGGACACATCAAACGCACAATGTTCGGACTCGCTGCGTGGAATCGACTGCTGAGAAAGCAGCAGGAGGAGAAGGTTATACTCGCTGCCCATGACGTGCTGGGGCAGAAGCAAATCAGTGAGCAGAAAGGACAACAGCCTGATGTACAGAGTACTGCCCAGGCATGACTTCACTCCTGCTGCTGTTGAGCATCAAAGGACGCTGACCATCAACAATCAACAGAGATTCTTGAGGATCAAACATGCTGAGCAGCATCACATACACTCAGCAGGGATGGTTGCTTGTGCTGCTGCAGATGCTGGGCTCAAGACGTTGCGCTTGCTCAAGCTGTCCAAACACATGGAAGCACTGTCACGCGAGAACATGATGGACTTCCTTTACACTGTAGGCATGGTGTGTATCGCATGAATCATCAGTCATGATTACAGTTGTCGTTTCTGGTCAGGCGTCTTTATTGGGGCTGCGACTTCTTGCAAGGAGCGCGCCAGCAGCGGGATTGCATTGACCAGAGCCTGTTGAGCTGCTAGGGTGCGCAGCAGCGCGAATGAGCTTGCCAGAGCATGTTGAAGTGCTGCAGTAGTGGGTCTGGGAGTTACATCACAGACAAGCAAGTCTACACAGCTACTCCTTCTGCAAGCAACAGCCGCTGGCGGCCAGTAGCATCACGCAGGCGTCAGGCCATAAGCATGCATCCATTCCAGGTTGCTCACATGAAGAAACAGCTCTGCAGACCGTGCACCGACTTTAGACTCGATGTTCACACACACATCAAACAGTACAACCACCCCATGACACAACACATGCGGCTGTGCCTGCTTCCTGCAGATCCCTACACCTGATGTATTGGACGGCAAGTTACGGCTGCTGCGGCTGCACAAGGAGGCCACCTTCACTTGGGGGGAGCTGGCACATGTATGGTGTGCTCCTTGCAGGAACTCGCATGGCTCGTGTATGGTGTGCAGCAGCAGCAGCAGCAGCAGCAGTTCCAGCGGCAGCACAAACACAGGAGCAGCCGCAGCACCAAGCTAGGAGCAGCAGGAGAGCAGCAGCAGTAGCAACACACAGACAGCACCAGCAGGGGGAGAGCTGGCGCATGCATGGTGCGCCCCTTGTAAGAATATGCATGGCTCGTGTATGGTGCGCAGCAGCAGTTCCAGCGGCAGCACAAACACAGGAGCAGCCGCAGCGGCAGCAGCTAGAAGTGAAGCAGCAGCTGAGCTAGCAGCGAGCAGCATAATCAGCAGCGTCAATAGAAGGGCAGCGCCAGCAGCCTTGCATTTACAGCAAGCAACAGCAAACAGCAACAGGGCAAGCAGCCTGCAGTGCTCAGCACGCATACGTACACCAGCCAGCAGATGCACTTGCCCCATTTTTTGCGCCAGGGTGACTAGCCAAAGGCCTTGTCAGCGACCGGCAGTGGCAGCAGGCAAGGCATGTCAGCACCAGCATGTTGTTGCCGCAAGCAGTGCCAGCTCGCCAACCTGACCTGCTGTTGTGCCGCGCAGCACCCTGTACTTGCTTTTGCCACTGTGACTCTGTGCTCTGTCCTGCTGTACTTGCTTTTGCCACTGTGACTCTGTGCTCTGTTCACCACCGCACCGTAAGCACTACCCATGCTGGTTGCTGACACTTTTACACTCTTCAACCATGCCCACTGCTTCTCTGTGTTGTCTGTATGTTTATGTTTCCTTTCTGGTGCTGCTGCCATGGGCAGGTCCCTGCTGCTGCGCGATGCCGCCAATGAGGACCGCATCCTGGAGCGCGCCTTTGCCTTCTTTGACAAGGATGGCAACGGAGAGATCGACGTGGCTGAGCTGCGGTGAGCAAATGTTATGCGATGGAAGTTCAACTTATGCAGAGCAGCGCAAAACCTGTGCAGTTGATACAAGTTACAGATGCACGTGATGCCTTCTTTGACAAGGATGGCAATGGGGAGATCAACGTGGCTGACCTGCGGTAAGCAACAGCAAGATCGGTGCAATCAGTGACTGGTTTTTGAGCTAGTAAACCTTTAAGCTCTGGGAGCAGCACTGCACTGCTGTTGCTGTTGCAGCACCACGCTTCGTGAGCTGGGGGGCTTGTGGACTGAGGGGGAGATCAAGTCATTCGTGCTGTACAAACCAGTATCTGAACCCTGTCACCTATGCTGCTGCTGCTGCTGCTGCTGCTGGTTTATGGCTGCTGTTGCAGCACCACGCTGCGTAAGCTGGGTGACCTGCTGACTGAGGAGGAGATCATGTCATTCGTGCTGTATCAACCAGTTTCAGAACCCTGTCACCTATGCTGCTGCTGGTTTTATGGCTGCTGTTGCAGCACCACAATGAGTGAGCTGGGTGACCTACTTACTGGAGAGGAGATCATGTCATTTGTGTCAATCATGGACGTGGACAATGACGGCGTCATAGGGGTGAGAGGTGTTACATGACTGTTATAACAGCAGCCTCACGTAAGCACCCACGCTCATCCACCTCGATCCTCAGCTACTACTGTGCACTGCTTTTAGAAGTCGTTTATCGCTCGTGTGTAAGAGTAGTCAACACGTATGCAAGGCTTGTGTAGTTTGCAGCACCCTGAAGCTGTTTTCCTGCTGTGTGGCTGCGCGTACGGCTGCTGTCCTGCAGTACCAAGAGTTCCTCACAACGCTGCGCAGTGAGGTGCCAAAGTTTGCGCGCGCACGTGCCAGCTCACCAGAAGACCAACCACATCAACAGCAGCAACAGCAGCAGCAGCAGCATTACTTGACACCCCCACCAGCAGCACGAGCCGCAGCCGCTGCGGCAGCAGCAGTGAATGGCAGCTGTGCCAGTGATTACGAAGATGATGGGCATGCAGGTCTGCCTAGTGCTACTGGCGCATGCGTTCATGCTGGTACTGGCAGTGGCGCGCATCGCGGCAGCAGCAGCTGCGGCAGCAGCGCCTGCAGGAATGGTACACAGCGCAGGTGAGAGGACCACGCATCTATTGCAACAAGTGCAGACCAGTGGGTGACGACAGCGTCGCGTGCGTGCGCAACCTTGCATGCATGCGTCGGGTGTCTCTGCTTGCTTCTCTGCTAGATTGCTGCTGCTTCTCACACATGTTGCATACAAATGCGGGCCATGGTCAGCCAAGCTGCATCATGTGCCACAGTACAGCATGCAGCGCAGCCAGCGGCTGCGCTTGCACAGATGGCGACAGAACCATAGGTGGACTGACAGCAGCTCAGCTGACAGCGAGGCAGTGCTGTAAAGGCCAGGCACTGCTGGCTTGACAGCTTGCCTCCTGCATTCTCAATGCAGTTCCGCTTCGCAGGGGCAAACATGTCTTGCTGCAGTCTCTGACTCTGACAGGCTGATGGCACATTTGTTGTGGCTGACACAGGGACGAGGTGCATGCTGATGTACCTGCTGCTGCTGCTGCTGCTCTTGCTTGTAGTGTTGCTGCGCTGACACCAGATGAAGTAGATGCAGCAGCAGCAGCACACCACAGCATCAGGCCCGCGTGGCAGGCAGCTGATTCATCAGCAGAGCAACCACACATGCCAGGTCATCAGCTCCTTGGCCCAGCAGTGCAGCAGCGGACAGCATGGCAGAGCTTACTGCACACGCACAGGGAGCAGCAGCAGCAGCAGCAGCATAGCAGCCGCACAGCCCCAGGCAGCAGCAGCAGCAGCAGCAGCAGCAGAGCCCGCAGCAACACAAGCAGCTGCACACGCACCACCCACAACAACAACAGCAGCAGCAGTTGGATGAACTGGGTGTTGGGCATGAATTAGCCAGCTCGTTTGCTGGCAGCAAGCGGAGCTCAGATGTTGAGCAAGAAGACAGCCTGCCTGGGTGAGTTGAGCAAGAAGACAGCTTGCCTAGTTGAGTTGAGCAAGAAGACAGCTTGCCTGGGTGAGTTGAGCAAGCACGCATCAGCTAGGCTTGTTGAACCAAGCACAGCAGCAGACGATGTCTGTCCCAACTAGATGGCAAAGTACACTGCAGCGGTGCATCAATAAAAACACAAGTCACTTGTGTTCCGTGCAAGGCTTGTAGGCACACTGCAGGTCGAAGGCACTGCATGTTGGTGTGCGCATGCTTGCAGCAATCCTTAAGGTATCGCGCTATCATTTGCCAACGCCTGCCGTGCCAGCTGCATGATGGCACTAACGATGTTTGAACATCATGGTAAGTGTGTGCCAGCGGCTGACACTGCAGGTGGGTGTCACATTATACGGTGACTGTGACACATTATGTGCGAACCAGTCGCATAGTATGCGTGCCGCGCGTGCATGTGCGTCATCAGCTTTACGATTTTAGATGACTTGAGCTTGCTTACCAATCCCAGACCATCTCACAGCAGCTGCTGCTGCTGCTGCTGTCGCTGGCTTTGCAGGCAGGCACAGGAACCTGGGGACGGCTGTGAGCAGCAGCCATCAAGCAGCAGAGCGACACCCAGAATGAAGTCTTCCTTGGCAGCATGAGTTGGGAGGCAGCAACGTTGCTTGCTGGTGTTTACATCCGTCGTACTGCCCTGGCTGTGTTGTCGTGACTGTCAGCAGTACAGTTTCAGGGTATGGAGGTCAGAAAATGCTATGTTACTAGAGCGAGTATCATTTTAAACAGCATTGATTGCTCGTTTGCTGTTTCGCGTTGACTCGGACTCACTGCCACTGCTACAGCTCTGGACCCTAGGTCCAAGTCAGCCGTGTTGCGACTCTTCTGAGCCACCAACCAACGATACATGCATAAAGTCAAAAGCTTGGATCATTGTGTAACTGCCTTTCTCGGCAACGAACGCACACACCTGCTGCAATCAGCTGGAGAGCTTCGTTGGTGAAACCACGAGCTGCACCTTTTGAGCACTCCAAGATGCAGAAGAAGCCAATGCGTAACTATCACAACATGGTTGCGGAGGCGCTGGTGGAGCTGAAGGGCAAGGAGGAGGGCCATGCACATGCACACGGCCTGGGCGCCATCAAGCACGCCATCGAGGCCAAGCATCACGTGAGTTGAGCTCGACATGATCTTCTCTGTGCTTTTAGGTAGGTTGCAGCACCTGCCTGGCCCTGTTCAGAGCACGGTGGTGCCACCTGTTCCGGAGATATGCAATTGGAATGCACGCAAAGGACCGTTGACGGTCACTTTTTGACTGCAGATGCTGGTGCGATGCTGCACGAACCAAGCGCCATTGATGCTTTGCGCTTTGCGTATTGTTTTCTCGCCCTCAACACCAGCCAGAGCTCGACACGCTGTTTGCATGCAAGCATCCCATGCAGCCGCATCAATTTGCTTTTGTTATCATCAGTCAGCGAATGCGACCATTGCAACGTCGTTACACGCAAAGCAGTAGACCTGCCAGGTCAGACCCAGCTGACTGTACACGTACAGCACACATCCCTGCAGCTGCACCATCACTTGACCAACCCTACTCGACCTTACTGCTGTACTACTTGCAGGACTTGCCTGCCCACTGGGAGAAGCGGCTGTCTGCTGCTGTGAAAATGATGGTGGATAAGCATGAGCTGGTGCACGTGCCCAGCCACCCCGGCATGTACAAGATGAGCAAGGCAATGGAGGCCAAGCAGGCGCGCAAGACGGGCCCACGCAAGCCCAAGGTGTGTGTGGCGCACAACAGTACAGGTTTTTGGCAGTGTAAGGTGTGATGGGATGGTGTTTGTTGTGAGTTGAAGATGTTGCTAACATCAGAAGCCTGCTGCTGCTGCTGCGGGCCCGCGCACGCCCAAGGTATCCTGATGTGTGGTGCACAACGGCGTGGTGTATGCTGCTCTATGGTGGATGGGTGGCGTTAATTTGCAAAGCCCTGCCCTGAGTAAGTTGAGGGAGGGGGCGTGTGTGACGATGAGGAAGTCCCCATGCGCCTCCACACCTCCTACCATCCCACCCTGGCAGGGCTTTACCACCCCAGACATGTCTTGCACGCTGAGTTTTACAAGGCTGCTGCTGTCGCCTGCTTGCTGCTGCTGCTGCTGCTGCTGCTGACAACTTGAAACATGCCTTGCAGGCTGAGATGGAGAAGAAGGCTGCGCCCAAGGCCAAGGCGCCTGCTAAGAAGGAAAAGAAGGTACCGGCTAAGGCCAAGGTGGGCGTAAGCTGTACAGCGAGCATACTCAACCACAGTCAAGTGTTAACAGTCATGATCCTGTGCAATTTGATTAAGTGCATGTTTCGCTTGACAAAATTAATCCTGTGACGCAGACGGCTTGTCAACGTGGGTGGCATCCTTGTCCTTCTGCATCGTGTCACACGCATTCGACTTTGAGGCGGTTTCAAGCCGGCGGCTGCCTGTTTGGTGCACTTTGCGGATGGCGCAGGTTCAGTCACTGACAGATCACGGGGACTCACTTGAGGCGAGTCGATCAGCTGACAACTGGTTTCTTGACGACATTTTGCTGCTGTCACTGTCGCTGCTGCTGCTGCTGCCGCTGCTGCCTGCAGCACCCCGCCAAGCGCGCCAAGAAGGCTGACGCCAAGGTCAAGGCGTGAGAGCCGCAAGAAAGAGCTGGGGGGAGGGGGAGGGGGGACTGCTTTACTGACTCAGTATGATACACTGAGGAGAGGGGAGGGGGTGCTTTACTGATATATATACACTTGGGATTCCAAGGGATACTGGTAACATAGTGAAAGATACAACTGGCGGGTTGATGAAAGTTTCCGGTGAGGGATAACCAGGCCTGGGTGGCGTCCTAGATGTCGTTTGAACGTTGGCAGGGGCCTGCTGTCTTATATTATACATGCACCTGGGTCTGCAGGACGGCGCTTGTATCTTGGTGAGAGCATCCTTCGTTCATACATATGTTGTTGATCACTATGGTGGTCACCACCACAGGTGCTGCCATACTAGTGAATATCATGCCTGGCAAGTGGCAGTCCTGATCATCATGGTGTTGTATGCAAGACTCTTGATGACTCATCAAAGTTTAATACTGCGGCTGACTGCAACTGTTGGACATGACAGCAGGCTGCAGTGCAGCAGTCTGCTCTTGGTCTTGGATGAACGGCCAAGGTGCAAGGCTGCTGCCTGACACGCAAGTGACTGTTGACTGTTTCTTTGGGTTGACTGACATGACTCACCCTGTGTACACACCCTCTTGCATGACTCATACCACGTACTGTGCCACCATCATCATATTCGGCAAGTGAGTTGCCCATTGACTGTACTGTGTTACACGTGACGTGACTCATTATGTAGTGTGCGGGGGCACTTTGCATTGCACAACGTCTTTTATTTTGCAGGCTTGGAAGCAGCTGCTTGTGCCATGCGCGATGCAGGCTCTCACACTGTGCCCCGTACCATACATGTACCGCACAAAGGGCCCTTGTCTATGGCACTCACTGCATGGTGGTGTCACACCAGTGATGCAGCAAGCACTAGCCCTACGTACCCTTACTGCAGACATGACCAACACTTGTTTGTATGATGTGCACAAGCCTTTGTGGTTGTTTGACGATTTCTTGTTCCTTGCCTTTGTTGGTACCAGTCCTCGTGTGTTGTGCAAGGAACGCATGCAAAGATGTGCACGGTGGTGCCAGAGGTTTGAAGCGCCGCTGTGGCACTGTTGCTTGAAGTGCCACTTCAGTTGACTCAACTTCAGTTGAACTGACGCTTGAAACGCCTGTCACGGTTCTATTGCCCCGGGGGTGGGTTGCAGTTAACGTTTACTACGTTGACGTATGCAGTGCCACTCTGTGACCGACGTTGTACGGTGCAACCTACATGGGCCGTCACCCTTGGACAACAGGGGCCATCATGCCATGAGGGCCTCGGGTGAACCAACGGTTGAACCAAGGATTGTGGTGTGCAATTATCACTTGCCAATTAACGGTTACAAGGATCATCCTCTCAAGTTGAAGGATCATCCAGCCTGAGCCTCAGGCTGCTTCCCAAGCCACGTCGAGGCTGCCGGGCATAAAATCATTGTAAAAGTAATAGCGCCCCTTGTAACCACCAAAAAGATGTAATAGCAGCACCCAAGCAGCAAGGCATGCAGTGACACCATTGTGGCTGAGCCGGTAACTGAGCCACAGTGCTGCCGAAGTTGAGCAGCAAAGCAGCAGCACTGGCAACAGCAGTCAGCAGCCTCAAGCCCGTTGTAGACACGAGCAGCCTGACGCACCACCGTGGTGTGGCACAACGAACATGCTGCTGGCTCTTTGCAACATCACCATCAACCTCTAGCCGAGCTCTTGACCATCAAGCCAGGGTGCAGCGACACCAGCCGTGCTTTGAAGCCTTCTGCGTGCTTGCGAATGCCAGTGCGCAGCACACACAGCTCACTCAGCTGCGAGAGCTCCTTGGCTATGCTGGCTGGCAGCACTTCCCCAGTCAGGCCTGCACAGCAACACAGCAGTAGCAACAGCAGCAGTAGCGTTAACAATAAATGCAGGACTTCTGCACTGAGCTTGCTCAGCTGCGAGAGCTCTTTGGTTATGGGCCGCTGGCTGGCGGCACTTCTCCAGTCAGGCCTGCACAGCAGCCACAGCAGCAGCAGCAGCAGAAGCAGCAGCAGCAGGACAAGCAGGTGGTGTCACACATAGCTCGCTCAGCTGGGAGAGCTCCTTTGCAGTGCTGGCTGGCAGCACTTCCCCAGTCAGGCCTGCACAGCAACACAGTAGCAGCAGCTGCAGCAGCAGCAGCAACTGCGTCAACAACACATGCATTACTTCTGTACTCAGCTCACTCATCTGTGACAGCTCCTTGGCAATGCTGGCTGGCAGCACCTCCCCATTGAGGCCTGCAACACAGCAGCAACACAGCAGCAGCAGCAGCAGCAGGACATGCAGTGGCGTCACACTCAGCTCACTCAGCTGGGAGAGCTCTTTGGCTATGCTGGCTGGCAGCACTTGCCCAGTCAGGCCTGCACAGCAGCAGCAACAGAGTAGCAGCAGCAGCAACTGCGTCAACAAAACATGCATTACTCCTGCACTCAGCTTGCTCAGCTGCGAGAGCTCCTTGGCTATGCTGGCTGGCAGCACCTCGCCAGTCAGGCCTGCACAGCAGCAGCAACAGAGAAGCAGCAGCAGCAACTGCGTCAACAACACATGCATTACTCCTGCACTCAGCTTGCTCAGCTGCGAGAGCTCCTTGGCAATGCTGGCTCGCAGCACCTCCCCATTGAGGCCTGCAACACAGCAGCAACACAGCAGCAGCAGCAGCAGCAGGAAACGCAGTACTTCTGCACTCGGCTTACTCAGCTGTGAGAGCTCCTTGGCTATGCTGGCTGGCAGCACTTCCCCAGTCAGGCCTGCACAGCAGCCACAGCAGCGCCAGCAGCAGCAGCACATGCAATGCTTCTGCAACCAGCTTGCTCAGCTGTGACAGCTCCTTGGCAATGCTGGCTGGCAGCACTTGCCCAGTCAGGCCTGCACAGCAACACAGCAGCAGCAGCAGCGTTAGCAAGAAATGCAGTGCTGTCACACTCAGCTCGTTCAGCTGTGAGAGCTCCTTGGCAATGCTGGCTGGCAGCACTTCCCCAGTCAGGCCTGCACAGCAGCCACAGCAGCAGCAGTTGCGTTAGCAAGAAATGCAGGAATGCCCCACACAGCTCGCTCAGCTGTGAGAGCTCCTTGGCTATGCTGGCTGACAGCATTTCCCCAGTCAGGCCTGCACAGCAACACAGCAGCAGCAGCAGCAGCAGGACATGCAGTGGTGTCACACTCAGCTGCTCAGCTGCAAGAGCTCCTTGGCAATGCTGGCTGGCAGCACCTCCTTAATCAGGCCTGCACAGCAAGACAGCAGCAGCAACGGCAGCAGCAATATATTCAACAATGAACAGGTGGCACACGATCAGCTCAAACAAACACAATCGCTCATGGCATGGCAGCAACAGGTCAGTTGCAGCATGCCGGCTCGCCACAGTGCTACTTCATTCTCTTGTTCAAAGCTGAGAGCAATCCTCACCTGGGTTGCAATCGAGCTTCAGCTGTTTTAGCCGCTTCAAGCTTGCTGCAATTGTGTTGACGGCTGAATGTTGCAACCCGCAGTCACACAGCACTAGGCCAAACACCCACCCCAACCAGCCCTGATGTCCAAACCTATGCATCTGTCACCTGGGTTGCAGTCCAGTTTCAGCTTTTTCAGCCGCTTCAAGCTGGCTGCAATCGTGTTGACGGCTGAATCTTGCAGCTCGCAGTCACACAGCACCAAGCTCGTCAGCTGCGTTGCAAATGCCAGCTGTGCAGCTGCCTCATCATCGATTGGCAGCAGGCTGTCAGAGCCCTTGCTGTAGATGGAACAGCACGTCAGGCTGTTGAGCTGCGGCCTGCAAGCAGCAGCAGCAGCAGCAACAGTAGCAGCAACAGACAGGCAAGGTTGGTGGATGATGTGCAAGGTTGCTGTAGGTGGCACAACACGTCAGGTTGTCGCAGCCTGTGCAGTGTTGTGCGTGACTGCAGCAGCACCAAGAGCCGACCTGAGAGAGTGGCAGCCTTGTAGATTAGCAGTACATTTGATTGTGCAAACCAGCACCAACACAGCACTGTAGCAGTATTTGTATCTGGCAGCTTGCAGCTGGGCATCCTACACCATACATCAGCATTCCAAAAAGGCACCGCACACAAACACAACGCGCTGCTGCATTGCCGCACTTGACACTTTGCCACTCACAGGTTTGCGATCGCTTGCATGACGGTTGCCAGGCCCTGTCTTGCACGTGCGCCACTGCTGCCGCTGCTGCCGTCGCTCACGCTGCAGCTGCTGCTGCTGCTGCTGCCGTCGTCTGCAGCACCATTCACGCCAGCTTCACCCCGATCTTGCAGTGACAGCCCATTCATCGCACTGTGAACTTCTAGTTCACCCCCATTTTCACGCTCAGGTTCAGGCAGAAGTTCAAAACCCCTAAGCCCTAGCTCCTGCAGCCCTGTCATCTGCCCCAGCACGGCTGCAAACTGCTGAGGGGTGGCTTCAAACTTGCCAGCGTAGCGGCAGCAGCCGGTGCCTCCATAGACGTCCAACCGTACCAAGTCTTGAAGCTTGCCGAGCTGCTGCAGCGTTGCAGCAGAAACGCAACCCTCGACTGCTCTGAAGTCCTGCACGCAGCAAAGGTCAACACAAGTAAACAAAAAGAACAATGCAGAGCGGATACAGATTGGCACAGAGTGGGACAACCCGCAGCCCTCAACCGCTCTGAAGTCCTGCATAGTTGCAAGCATATCACAAGCATGTCGCAAGAGCACAGGAGGGGAGTGAGTGCGCGTGCTCAGCCATGCTGAGAAAGCAGACCTGCGCACACGTGAGATGCATCGGTGCCACCAACGCTTGAAGCACAAGCGATAGCACTTGCAAGGCCCGTCAGACAACCAAGCATGTGTGCATGTGATGCATGTGGGTGCAGACAGGCACAGATATACGTGCTCCAACGCAAGTAATTTGCATCAATGTCAATGTGCAGGTTCGTAACAGCTCAAGCCAGCATCCACGAACACTGTTGAGGTTAAGGTGAACTGCAGGTGTCATTGCACTCACCAGGCTACGTAGTGGCAGTGCGCTCCAGCCTGCCGCTGCAGCGGCTGCATCTGCCATCTCGCCGTAGCACAGCGACACTTCCTGCAGCTGCGTCAGTCCTGCTGCAAGCTGCAGCAGCACATCAGCTGGGGTGGTGCTGAGAGACATCTCCAGCACCTGCAGCGCAACATATGATGCGAGTGAGTTTCTCAATGATACTTGTGGGCTTGGAGCTCATAATCACCTGTATGGCAATCATGCAGTCAGCACAGCCTGTACACTTGACGTGACCAGCAAGACTGGTTGCATGTTGCCCCACCACGCCGCGACGCTCATACTCAACATAGCTGCAACCCACCAATCACCCGCTAACACACATAAGCTTGCATAAGATGTGAAGTATCAGCAGACCATCACCATGCACCTCAAGCCTCGTAGCGACAGCAGCAGCACACTGAACCAGCAGTCCCGCACCCGCAACACCACCAAACTTGGCGGCAGCACATCCCCTTTTCACACACCACATTCAAACCATATGTATGGCATCATGCAATGTCCATGTAACCTATCAACAGACCATTACCGCGCACCTCAAGCTTTCTCAGCGACAGCAGCGGCGCGCTTGACCAGCAGTCCCGCACCCGCAACACCACCAGACTCGGCGGCAGCACGTCTCCTTCTTGAATTACCAGCGGCTTGCTGCTGCTGCTGAGCTCCGTGAGCGTACTCAAGTGGCCTAATTTGAGTGACGGCAGCGTCTCACACTTTCGGATGCGGGAGAGTGACATGTGTAACGCTTGCAGCTGCGCAGGTATCCATTTGAGCTTGGAGGCTGCTGTTGGGGTTGTTATGTCATGGATGGCGAGCTGAGTAAGCTGCGTGAGCGCAGCAACTGCAAAGCACAGGCAACAATCCGGTACTGAGTTATCAGGCACGGCTTGTGTGTGTGAAGTTCAACAGATACGCTACATGCTGTTGCGACCTATCAGCATAAAGGGAGCACACCTACGCTTTCAGGACAGCCGGCATTGCAACTATGCATCCGTTCTGGCGGCATACGAGAGCAACTGCCGCTTGTCTCCTACCGCGCACGCTAGCAGCAGTATGTCTGCACGTACCTGCTGCTTTTATTCTGTGTTCCTGCTACATTGTCACACTGAGGCTGCTCGCGTGTCTCGGGCGGCAGTATGCCTGCAGTAACTGCTGTTGTTTCATATGTTCCTGACGGTCTGCAAGTCACCTGCTGCCAGCAACACGCCCGCCATCAGCTGCTGCAGTAGCCACCCCTGCTGCTGCTGCTGCTGCTGCTCTCACCTGCTGGCAGCAGTATGTCTGCGCTGTCGCCATGGCTCTGCAGGCACCGCTGCTGCTGCTGCCACCGCTGCTGCTGCCCTGCCAATTGTGCTGTGTAAAATTATCTGCTTACCTGCTGGCAGCAGTATGTCTGCGCTGTCTCCATGCAGCACCAAGCTCTGCAGCCGTCATCGCTGCTGCTGCTGCTGCTGCTGCCACCGTCGTTGCTGCCCTGCCAATTGTGCTGTGTAAAATATCTTCTTACCTGCTGGCAGCAGTATGTCTGTGCTGTCGCCGTGCAGCACCAGGCTCTGCAACCATTGCTGCTGCTGCCGCCCCCGCTGCTGCCGCCCCCGCTGCTGCACCTACCGATTGTGTCATGTAGGAATAAGGTCTCACCTGCTGGCAGCAGTATGTCGGCACTGTCACCATGCAGCACCAGGCTCTGCAGCCGGGTGAGGCCTTCCAGCGGGAACGTACTGCATGTAGCCAAATAACACCACCATTGTCATTTTCTGAGTAAGAGCAGCGATCCAATGGTATTGCATTGTTTATTCATCACATGCAGTAATTTGGCAGCCACTGTGGCAAACAATGCTGCTACTGTGCTCAAGGCACTGCTTCCTCTACCTATGCAACCCTGCTGTCCTCAGAAGGCAGGAAGCCACTACAGCCAGCTATGCTGCTGCAAAGCGCGCACGCTTTGCTGTGATCTGGGTAAGTGCATCTTTTGCTGCCCTCACCTGCTGTACTCAGCGCACGGCCCCAGCTCCAGCGTGCTAGTAGGTGGGCAACCACAACGACAAGCTATGCTGCTGCAAAGCTTATGTGTGTTGCTGTGTTCTGGCTGGGTGCAGCATCTGCTGCCCCCACCTGCTGTACTCAGCGTGCAGCCCCAGCTCCAGCGTGCGAATGTAGTAGGTGGGCAGCCACTATGAACAGCTGGGCTGTACAGTGATGATCCTGCTATGCTCCAAGCACTGATTCCTCTGCCTACGCGACCCTGCTGCCCTCACCTGCTGTACTCTGCGCGCGGCCCCACTGCAACCAGCTCTGCTGCTGCAAGGCTTACTTGCGCTGCTGTGATCTGGCCAAGTGCATCATCAGCTGCTCACCTGCTGTACTCTGCGCGAGGCCCTAGCTCCAGCGTGCTAGTAGGTGGCAACCACAACGACAAGCTGTGCTGTTGCAACGCCATTGTGCGCTGCTGTGCTCGGGCTAGGTGCATAGCCTCTGCTGCCCTCACCTGCTGTACTCTGCGCGCGGCCCTAGCTCCAGCGTGCTAGTAGGTGGGCAACCACAACGGCAAGCTATGCTGCTGCAAAGCTCACGCACGCTGCTGTGCTCTGGCTAGGTGCCTAGTCCCTTCTGCCCTCACCTGCTGTACTCTGCGCGCGGCCCCAGCTCCAGCGTGCGCATGTAGGAAGTTGGCAGCCACATCACCAACCTACGCTGCTATCAAACTGCACAACACCTGTGAAGCTTTGAACATGGCCCCTGCCTTTGATGGCAGCTTGTGCACACATATGCTGCCACTACTTATGCAACCCTGCTGCGCTCACCTGCTGTATTCAGCGCGCGGCCCCAGCTCTAGCATGCTAGTAGGTGGGCAAGCACAGCAACCATCTGAGCTGCTGTTGGACAGCAGAACACTTGCCATACTACTCAACACAGGCCCTGGCGTTGACGGCAGCTTGTGCACACATATGCTGCCATTGCTTACAGAACACTGCTGGCCTCACCTGCTGTATTCAGCGCGTCGCCCCAGCTTCAGCGTGCGCATGTAGTAAGTGGGCAGCCACAGCACAGTGATGATCCTGCTATGCTCCAAGCACTGATTCCTCTACCTACGCAACCCTGCTGTCCTCACCTGCTGTACTCAGCGCAGGGCCCAACTACGACCAGTTATGCTGCTGCAAATCTTCAGCCCATTGCTGTGCTCTGGCTAGGTGCCTAGCCTCTTCTGCCCTCACCTGCTGTACTCTGCGCGTGGCCCCAGCTCCAGCGTACGCATGTAGTATGTGGGCAGCCACTGCAGCACTGCGCCTGCACAGGCTGGGTAGCTGCGGTACGTTGAAAGCTGCAGTCCAAGGCTGCTGGCATATTTGGCACGCTGCAGCGCTGACGCAATGAGTGACTCAGCTTCCAGCCACTCCTTGCCTGCGGGACAAAGAACAAATCGCAATATGGGGCGGTTGCGGTGTGTTGCCAGAGGCAATATGCTTCTAGTCGTTTTCATTTCAGCGGAAGCAGAGCAGAAAGTGGGTAGCTGCGGTACGTTGAGAGGTCTAGGCTGCTGGCTGACTTTGCACGCTGCAGCGCTGACGCAATGAGTGACTCGGCTTCCAGCCACTCCTTGCCTGCAGGACAAAAAATCACGTTGCAGGGCACTTGCGGCATGTTGTTGAGGAGCGGTGTGTTGCCAGAGCCAAGCTACTTCTTGTCATATCTTTTGGAGCGGAAGCAGAGCAGAAGAAGTGAGTGGGTACCTGCGGTACGTTGACAGCTGCAGGCCCAAGCTGCTGGTATACTTTGCGCGCTGCAGCGCTGACGCAATGAGTGACTCGGCTTCCAGCCACTCCTTGCCTGCGGGACAAAGAACAAAAACCGCAACACAGCGCAGTTGCTGCACATGTCTGTGGGCCAGGTTGTAGTGTTTCCTGTTTGTGTGACAACAGAGCAGTGTTTGAGTGACTAGCTGTGGTAGGTTGAGAGCTGCAGTCCGAGGCTGCTGGCTGACTTGGCTCGCTGCAGCGCTGACGCGATGAGTGACTCAGCTTCCAGCCACTCCTTGCCTGCAGGAAAAAGCACAAAACTGCAATTCAGCGCAGTTGCGGCGGATGTGACTAGCCCAGGTTGTTTGCTATGGAGGGCCCAGTTTCTTGTGTTGCCTGTATGTGCAATAACAGAGCAGTGTTTGAGTTACTAGCTGCCGTTGGTTGACAGCTGCAGGCCCAGGCTGCTGACTGACTTGGCTCGCTGCAGCGCTAACGCGATGAGTGACTCGGCTTCCAGCCACCCCTTGCCTGCAGGAAAACAGGGCAAGCGTCACAGACATGCGTTGCTGACAGTGGCTGCTACGCTTGAATATCCTTGTAGCATGCTGTACCTGCAAACGTGGACTGCAAACGCAGCTGGCTGCCTCCAAGGCAGTGGCACAAAAGCTATGCGTTCCTTTTAATGCAGCATACATCCTGCCAGGATGCTTAACTCCGGCTGCGGCAATCCTTGAGTAGATAAAGGCGCCTGTGCCGACACTGCGCAGTGTGAGCATGCTCACCTGTCAAGTTGAGGTTCAGCTGCAGCGACTTGAGCAGGTGCCCATGCTTCCCCAGCCATGGTGTGAAGTGCTGCACGTGCTGTATGTCATACGCGGAGAACTTGACGGCCATCTGCCCGTTGCAGCGTGCAGCAATGGCAGCGCACAGTGCTTTGCTGACGCAGAGCAGCCTGCATATCTGCCCAGGGTGCCTGCTTACGCTGGGGTGCCGTATGATCAGCTGCAGAGGGTCCGTTTCTAGTGCCTCGACCATTGGAGTTGGTGCTGCAAGACAAGAGCAGCAATGAACAGGGTTGCAGGAACAGACAGCTGGCCAGAATGGGATGGAGCAGCATGCGAAGGTGACTTGCAGACGCTGAGCAGGACGTTAGAGGCGGGGTTTGGCTATGAGGAGATGTGAAAGTGCCGCTTTCTACTGCTGCAAGTGCCCTGACAGCAGACATTGCACAGCTGCACTGGCCCTGACCCCAGCAAACCCTGTTTGAGCTGTGCGCACCTGAGCGCTGCTGAGCCGCCGCACTTACAGTATCCTTGAAATTTATTATGCAATTGGCGACTAGCTGCTCGTGTTTGTGGCCGAGCACAGCTTGCCCTGATGGCGGAGTGCTGCAACGAGTTGCAGGTCGCGATGCTCGAGTCTTGTGAACTGTTGTGTGCTTGTTTAAATTTCGTTCGACAACGAGATAGTCACTGCCGTTGTTCTCGCGTGATACAGGAGGAGATCGAAAGCTTACGCATTGTATCACATGTCACCTGACATATGTGAATCAGCATTGGCAATTTGCAATGTGGCAGCCCATTGGCGTTCATCTATGTCCCTTATATTTGATGGTGCATTCTGAAGCAGTGGCTTTGATGAATTGCATGCTGATCAACCACTCTGGCGAGGGAAAAGCCACGCCTGGTGGTTCCTCAGTTCAATCAGTACAGGTAGTGGTGAAGACCAGCAACAAATTCTGGTGATTGGCCAGCGCTCACTCTGCTGGGATAACAGCAATGTTGCAAGAAAGTCAGGGGCGTCCGGCGTGCCTCGGAATTCGAAGCAGATGTCCGCTAGGTCAGGTTGTTGCCAACTTGGCAATGCCAAGCAGGGGGTAGTGCCTGTCTGATGGGCTATGGACGCTGCTTATGTACTCCAGATCGGTGTGATTGTATTTGGAGCGCTGATAGCACGGCAAACTAACCCGCTACATGCCCAGGCAGCGCTAGGCAAGCACCTGGGACTTTGGCTGTCATCAGTGCCATGTCATGACATCAGTGTCATCAGGGCACACGATGCAGAGCCCACAGCAGATATCCCGGGTTGTTCTTTGATCATTCAAACCTTACTTTGCGGCTGCATACCCAAGACACTACTGGTGCGGTAGTGGCAGCAGCAACTTGTTGCGCTCTATGCTCCGTGCTCCGCCAGGTGTTGTTGACTTTACGAAGCTATATTGAAAACAGTCATGTGGATTTGATCAGGCTTCCACTTTTGGGGACTTCTGAGCTGCATGAACATGGCAGCAGAATTCAGCCAACAACGGACGCCTTCTCAGGGCTCGCCATCTTTGTGTCAAGACACCTTGTTCTCAGCAGGATGGCAGATGCCATGGCGATCGTGCAGTCGTGGCAGGCCAGCTGTGCCATGGGAAACAGTCCAGGAGCTGTTGCTGATGGCTCGCGACGCACTCGTTGCGAAGCAGAGAGCTGCAGAGGTAAGTCACTGTTCCGGGCATGCTCGCTCGCAAGTGCTGAACGCTATTGCCTGCTGAGCTGCCTGTTGCACTGTTACACATGTGCTGCTGCTGATGCGCTTCATGTGGGTGCATGCTGCAGGCACTGCTCAAAGAAGTTGATCAAGTCAGGCATGCTCCTCAAGATGACAAGCTGCTGCAACGGGTGAGCCTTCCAGCAGCGAGGATGTTGGACAGCTGGACAGCCCGGCAACAACCAGGACCCCTGCAGGAGACCATCAGCAGCATAATAGGCGCAGCTAGACGTCTTCGCTCCTTTTACACCTCTGCTTCATGCCAAACCTTTCTCCTTCGGCTTCCGCTCCAAGCTTACATATGCTGGTGTTGTCATGTGCTTGTGTTGTCCTGCAGGCTCAGCGGGCAGAAGTTGACTCTGGGGTGCTGCTGGAGGAGTTGCAGGCACTCATTCAGGCAAAGGCTGATGTAGCGCAGCAGCGCGCTGACCTGGACAGGTGCGCTTGCAGCAGCATATACATCAACACGATACGCGTTAGAATCTTATCGTATCTGTGTTCGATGCAGCGGCAGCAGAAGGAGCATGTGTGTCTTTCTGGGCTGTTTAGCTTGCATACGGTATCTGGCACATGTAGTGCACAGAGGTTGACTTCGCACTTGGCACCAGCAACTTAGCAAGCCTTCAGCATGGCAAGCACGTCACTGACGACTGAAGCATGTGCACGTTTCAGGACTAAACACAGCAGTAGCAAACGGCCGGCTACAGGCTGCTGGTTGTGCTGGTATGTGTGCTCACATGTTGCTGCTGCTGCTGTTGCTGCAGGGCCAATGCGTTGCTGATGGCAGAGCGCAAGCTGCTGTGCGAGCAGCTAGACGGTGAGCTTGACGTGCTGTCGAGCGTGACTGTGCATGCTTGTCCAGCCTGCATATTTGTCCAGCCTCCAGTGGTTGCGAGGGGCACGCAGCTGCACAGAGTACACTATGATTCCTGTTGCAGTTGCTGCATTCGGTTGTACCTGACAGCTCATGCAGGACTGCTGCAACTGTAGCATGGCAGTGCACGTCCAGCGATCAAAAACCCGTACGCGTTCAGCACGTGGCTTGTATAATGTCAGTCGTCGCTACTCAGGGCCCTGCTGACGCAGATTCAAGTACAAGCACGCCTGCAATGCAGTGCGCACTGTCACCCTCTGTGCTTCTCAGCTGGCGTTCCTATATGCTATACTGATGCATACCACATGTACATCCTGCTGTGCTGTTCTTATTGCATTCCTGCAGTCTCTCCCAACAACGTGAACCTCTGCCAGGCCGTGCAGCGGGTGCTGGCTGCAGCACGTCGCACACGCGGCGTTGAGGCGCAGCTGCGGCTGCTGGCTCGTCAGCAGCGCGACACGCTGCTGCAGCTGGAGGCGGCGCGGGAGGCAGAAGCACGCACGGCACGCCACTGGCAGGTGGGTGGAGAGTGTTTCTCTTACAGTTGGTGGGTTTGGTGAGGGGGTTTGAGCAGCGCGCGAGGCAGAAGCCTGCACAGCACCCACTGGCAGGTGGGTTGGGTTCTCGCGTGTCTCTCGCTCGCGCTTGGGGTTCTCTTGCAGTCGGTGCGTCAGCGGCGGACTATGTTGATCAAGGTAATGCTCAGGTGGTGTGATGGCACAGCACGCCGCTGGCAGGTGGGTTGGAGTCTTGCAGCTGTCTTGCAATTTTTGCAGTTGGTGTTGAGGCGCAGCTGCGGCTGCTGGCTCGTCAGCAGCGCGACACGCTGCTGCAGCTGGAGGCGGCGCGCGAGGCAGAAGCACGCACGGCACGCCACTGGCAGGTGGGTTGGGGCCTCGCGTTGTTGTTTTGCCATATTGGGGTCTCCTGCAGTTGGTGGGTCAAAGACTAATCAGAGGTAGTGCTTAGGTGGTGTGATGGCACACCGCGCCACTGGCATGTGCGTCGGAGTCTTGCTGCTGTCTTGCATTTTCTTGCAGTTGTTTGCTTCAGTGGCCGACTAGGTTTCACCAAAGGGGAGGGCTAATGCACTGCTGATAGCGGCGCTTGCGGCTGGTCTGCTGGCGTGCTGCGAGGATAGCAGTTGCATATTGGGTGAAGAGGGGGGCACTGGCCAGATGGTTGCGTGGCGCTAGTGGCACTGATGGACCGTCAAATGAGAGGTGTATATGTATGTACCAGCTGCTGGCTCATCAGCAGCGCGACACGCTGCTGCAGCTGGAGGCAGCGCGCGAGGCAGAAGCACGCACGGCACGCCACTGGCAGGTGGGTGGAGAGTGTTTTCTGTACGATTGGTGGGTTTGCTGGTGGAGTTGAGCAGCGCGTGAGGCAGAAGCACGCACAGCACACCACTGGCAGGTGGGTTGGCATCTTTCGTGCAGTTTCCTTGCAGTTTCCTTGCGTCTGGCGGGTTAGGTGGCTGACTGGGTTGCCGCAGGGACGGCCAGACCAGATGCACTGGGTGTGGTGGTAGCGGCGCTTTGCGGATAGCAATTGCATATGTAGGGGGTGAGTGGCAGATGAGTTGTGTGGCGCTGGTGCATCAGTGAGAGGTGTATGTACCAGCAGCTGCAGTCTTCTGCCGGTAGTGTCCATTGAGCTGTTGCTGACATGCTCCGTTCTGCACCATCCCTGGTTCATAACTCGTCTATATACTGCTGCATGCCTGCGCAGGCATGTGAACAGGCTTATCTGGAGACGCTAGCAGCGCACGGCATCCCCAAGCCTCAGCTGCCGCAGTCTCCAGCTCAGCAGCGCAGCAACGGCAGCAGCAGCAGCGAGACAGGCAGCCTGGATGTCCCTGCAGCAGGCGGCAGCAGCAGCGGCAGCGCAGACAGCGCTGCAGCGTACTCGCTGCTGCTGCAGCGGTTAGGCAGTGGTGCTGCAGCTGGCGCTG
Organism: Tetradesmus lagerheimii; assembly: GCA_902809745.2. Lineage (NCBI taxonomy): Eukaryota > Viridiplantae > Chlorophyta > Chlorophyceae > Sphaeropleales > Scenedesmaceae > Tetradesmus > Tetradesmus lagerheimii. Next base: position 33,585 of record CADDIJ020000820.1, read on the forward strand.
GCAGTTTGGAGTTTGTTGGTAGCCCTGCTGGAAGTCACGTGAGGATCTCGTTCGAGTGCCTCTGCGGGCATTATTCACTCGCTTTTCCAACACCACAGTGTGTTACCTGTTCGCAGCAGCAGCAAAGCGTGTTTTATGCAGTGCAGTTGTGCTTAATGCTGCTATGATGTTGCCTTGTAGCTGTCAGCTGTGCGGCTGCTGGTCTTTGTCGCCAAGCAGCCGTTCTCTGCAACTCCTGTAGCGCCTGCTGACCTGTACCTCCTTTGTTGCTGCGCTTTCTCTTTTGTTGCGCTGCAGGTGCAGCTGTTGCCCCCTACGCCACCTGCCAGCAACCTCAATGCGGCTACAGCTCACCTGCCGCAGCACATTCGACGCAGCCACAGCCTCGATTCAGGCCTCAACAGCCTAACTGGCTTGCTGGACCAGCTAGCGTTGGGGCAGCTTGGCTCTGAGGAGGCTAACAGCTGCGAATATGACGATTATTTTGAATCTGACAGCTGGACGCTGCTGGATCAGCTGTCCGAGGAAGGGCCGGTCAGCTGCAGCAGCAGCGGGAACAGCAGCAAGGGCGGTGCTGGGGCTGGCATCAGCAGCGGGGGTGCTGCAGGAGATGCTGCCAAGGCTGCAGCTGCGCTGATGTTGCTGGGTGGGGGTGCTGCTGGGCACCATCATGGATGTCAGCAGCAGCAGCATCTGCAGCCGGTGCAGGAGGGTTGTGAGGAACAAGATGGAGCAGAGGTGCAGGTGTTTGGCATCGGGGTTGGCAGCTCAGCAGTTGTTTGCTAGTTCGGCTAAGGGTTGAGCTGGCTGCATGCTTGCACTAGCCGGCTAGTGTGCTGGTGGTGGCGTTGCTGCAGGACGCTGCAGAGCAGAAAGGAAGCTTGCAGCGCTGCTACCTGCTGTGTGCTTCGTGCGATGTGGAGGCAGTGGCTTGCTGTCGCGCGCGGCTTTTTATACATGGTCCAGCTACATATGCTGCGCAGCAGTGCCTGTCGCAGACTGCAGGCAGCTTGATGTATCGTGTGGAGTAGAAATGTGTGGTAGGTAGGATTGGGTTGGAAGCTGCTGGCGCAGGTGACTACAGCATGCTGCATAGCTAGTAGCTTGTGTGACGACATTATGGGCTTGTTGACTGAGTGATGTGTGGGTTTGGGTGGGTGCCTGCTCTGTGTGGTGCTGGCTGTCCCCATGTGGCTGTTTGTTGGAAGATCTGCAGCCACTGCTGATACTCACTGGTGTATCTCGACTTTTGTCATGTACTTTGGAGCCCCAGCATGTGCGCTGCCGCAAACTGTGAAGCGCAGCATCAGCTTGTGTGCTGAGTCAGTCGCAGTGGCATGCATCCGTGTGTTGTTCATGTGTCAGAGGCCTAACTTTGACCAGCAAAGCGCTGTTGACCAGAAAAGCGCTGTCGACCACCGAACTTTGTTACAACTGCTGTGACAGGCACGTGCCTCTTCTGTATGTGATGTGCTTGCTGCGCCTTATGTATTAGGGTTGTATCATGGCCGTATGTATTTTCGTGCCTGCCCAAAGCTGCTGTGTTGCTGAGGCCTGCGGCTTCTTTTCACAGCCTTGGACCACTTACTTTTTGGTTCTTGTGCTTGATGGATTTACCCCAGGTAGGGTTTGTGAGTGTATGCTAGGTAGTGACGGGCCTGTTGGTTGGTTGACAAAGTGACTGACAGTCACCAGTATGCACTGCTACAGCTGTGTGAAACGATGTGTTGACTGCTTGCTGTTGCTTGGCGTGGGGCTGTGCTGCTCCGCGGGCGTGACGAAACTGGCACTCTTGTGCGTGTTGTATAATGTGGCGTGTGTTTGACTTGCTGCGATTGACAGACATGTTGTTATCAACTGTGCATGGCTTGAGCATCACCACAAGTGTTGTTTGCTGCGTGATGCCGCACTCGCATCCACCAGCTAGCATGGTGGATTGTGGCTGGTTGTACACTTGACTCACGCGGCACCGAATGCCTCATTGCGGGAATCTGAATTGGACATGCATGATGCTAGTGTATAGTTGCGACTGTACTTGACATGCCAGTGTATGTCGAGCCATCTGTATACAGTACTGCCATGACAAATTCTGATGTTTGTAAACACTGTATGTCGCAGCGGCCGTTATCGTCACGGTGCTCAGCACAGGCTGACAGAGGTGCTTGCAACATTGGCACACATGCACGTGAAGTTGACCCTGTAACAGGATGTAACATACTGATGCTCTCTGTTATGCGCGAATGCACCTAACAAGGTGGAGTGAAGGTCCTGTACAGTCCCACAGTGCCAATCGCCTGGCATGCGGTCTGTACGCCCCTTTATGCAGGGCTTCGAGCCATACATGCAGTGGCTGCCAGTGCACGGTGATGATCACGGCAAGGCTTGCCAGTTCAAGTGAGACTGGTGGCGCAACATCAGGTTCAACTCTAGGCCATTGCCAAAGGCAGTGGGACCGTCCCATGGCAGTGCCATTCAAGGCAGCATCTGTGGAGCAGAAGTGTGCAGCACCACTCCTGCCGCCAAATGTGGCGCTGCTGCACCTGCAGCAGCTGCCACAGAGCTACCCTGTCCAACAAGCAGCCGCTGTTCTGCCGTAGATGATTCATGCACATGACGTCGACGTGGCTCAGTCGCCTGGCCGCTACCCAACTTGCAATTGCCACAACCTGCCACTCCCCTGATGGCCGCACCCTCTGCTGCTCCATGTTGGCAACTAGTGGCTGCATGAAGAACAGCAGCAGTGTCACTGCTGGCTGCGCCACAATCCGTGCAGGTGCAAGCTGCTGCAGGCCACACCCTGCTGCCTGTGACACATGTGTGAGCTGCAGCTGTAGAAGGTGGGTACGCACTGCAGTGCTGCGCACTTTGCATCTGTGCTCGCCGATGTGCAGCAGGCTGGTCCCGTCTGCCGCTGCTGTACACATGCTGCGTTGGATCATGCTGCAAAGGAAAGCAGCACGCTCTAGGCTGCTGCTGCTGCTGCCATGCCACAGCAGGCTGCTGCTGCTGCCATGCCACAGCAGGCTGCTGCTGCTGCCATGCCACAGCAGGCTGCTGCTGCTGCCATGCCACAGCAGGCTGCTGCTGCTGCCACACAGCAGTGTGACACCGCTGCTCTAGTGGTGCCCTGTTGGGACTGCTGCAACAACCACCCACACTGCAGAAGCCATCAGTGCCGCGCCTGCAACCCATCTGACCATACATCCAGTGTCCGGGCTGCCTCTGCTGCAGCCCTTCACAGTGCTGCTGCGGATGCCACGACATGCGCTGCTGCTGCTGCTGCAATCCTGCAGCATTACTTGAACCGTCAGTAGCAAGGCAGCTGTCCGCAGCTAGCCAGGACCCAGTAGCTGCTGGCACTGCTACTGCCTCTGCTGCTGCTGCTGTTTGAGCTAACTGTCTTGCCCGATCATCTGCCACCACCTTCGCTTTCTTCGCTACCCGCCGCCAGCCATCAAACAACCTGGCAATCAACGTCTGTTGATGGTATGCTCTAGCTGCACTATATACACACACCACCAGCGCCCAGCGCCTAAGCATCCGTTGGCCTAGCTTGACTACATAATGCTGCACTGCTGCTAGCTCTAGCTGCTGCTGCGCTGCTGATGCAGAGGCCTGCTGCCTCCACTCCTGCAGGACTGCTGTTGCAGTTCTGGTATCTCTCCAAGCGTCAATCGCACCTGCCTCCTCCCGCTGCTGCTGCAGCAGCATCACAAGCGCACGCCACAGTAGCAGCGCCTTTTGCAGCAGCCGCTGCCGCTGCCAGCGCAGCTGAAAGCCTGCCAGCACATGCTGCGTTTCTACTGCTGACTGCCGCCATGCAGCAAAGCCCCGTGCAAGCAGCTGCAGGCGGTACTGCTGCTCTGGTAGGAACAGCACCCGCATAGCCCATGCACGTGCTGCTCGTGCAACTAACCGCCGCTGATACCACTGCTGCTCGGTCCTGCACCCTGGGTACTTTGCCTGCAGGACTTTGCGCAAGTTGCCTCTGCTTGCAGGATTGTTCTGCAGTTGGTCCACTGTGTGCCGCCTCCAAAGGGCAAAGCAGGTAGCTTGCAGTGCATGCAGCTGTCGCTGCGCGTTTGAATCTGCTACTGCTAACCGCCAGCTGTGCCAGGCATGCGAGGTGAGTCTGGTTGCGTGGAATGATGCTGCGGCAGCTGCTGCTGCACGTGCTGCAGCTGCGCTGAGTCGTGCTGCTGTGAACTGCAGCCATGCTTCGAAAGCAGTATGCATGGCTCTGAAGTCCTGCGCATGTGATCCTGCAGCAGCATGGGCAGCGCATGGCATGGTGCGCAAGTGGTTGATCCATCTCTCTTCAAGATATCATTCAAAGGAAGCATGACGACATGAGCAGCAAGTGCAGCAGGCAAGGGCCCCAAGTGACACAGCCAACTCCAGCCTGCTAACAGCTGCGCAGGAGATTCAATAACCCAAACTATTCTCACCTTGTACGGTGCTTGCAGCTGCATGATGGTAGCTTGACAGCGCCCATCGCTGCTCTGCAGCAGCAAACACGCGAGCCAGCAGTGCCCTGCCCCTGACAGGCCACAGCCACTGTCGCAAACACCTGCAGCACACAACACAGAGACGCACATGATTGCTGCAGTCAAGGTGCGCAGCTGCCACACGGTGAAGGCACTTTGGCAGCAGCAGCAGAGAAGGATACAGCAGCACCCAGCCCATCACAGGCCACAGCCACTGCGCAAACACCTGCAGCACAATACATATCACACAAAGACACGATTGACAGGTGCCTGCAGCCATTAATGTCTACAGCTGCATTACGTCACAGCACGCATACCATAAAAGCAGCAAACATAAGGTTACTGCAAGCAGCAACCCGACTGGTAGCGCTAGCACTGCTGCCAGGCATTTGATGATTATGCAATGTGCGGCGCAAATCAACACAGGTTTCCTACCCGAGTCAACACACCTGTTTAGCAGCATGCGCTCATGAGCTGTAGCGGCACCCTGCACTGCCCTGCTGAGCTTGGCGGCATCAGCTGCCTGGCTACGCCAGCACTGCAGCAGCCGCAGCAGGCGTGCAGCACGCGCCTGCAGCATGCGGCAACGAACAGATGTTTGGCTCTGCGCTGCCATGCTGCATGACACCAGAACGTTCCAACATGGGAATGGGAATGTTCTGGTGGGATACCAGGGATGCAAAAGTCCCCGTTATGCCTGTCCTGCACCCTCACATGCACGCACATGCCGGACTGTAGCTATGAGATACAAGGTTCGACTACTAAGGCTGTAGTATAATAATAATAATAATCAATCCTTGTAAGCCATACCTTTCGGCATCGGCAACCGCGCCTCACCCACTGGGGAGGCGGAAAGCAGACTGATTATTCTCTCTATTTTCGGTGTAAGGTAGACCACCCAGACCCTTACACCCCTTACTAGGCAGCATGTGGGAATCACCCCATACGGTGGACTGCATACCTAGCAGGGCCGGTGTGTATATAGCCAGCAATCGACGGAGTCCTGCGGAGAGTCGCGAGGACATGAGCAGCATCCTTCCTTCGGCTTTCGCCGACTGTATCCCTGAGTCCAGGGACATACTGCTTAGGCTGAGAATCGAACCTGCAACCTTTCGGCCACTGTTCGTCCGTCATCACCACTGCGCCACGTGTTTAAGGCTGTAGTATGACAGCGCTGTCTGCATCAAGTGCTACAGCCGTCCTTTGTTCAGTTGCGCACCTGTTTCACAAGCTGCCGCTGCTGCTGCCGTGCATTAGCAATGACCCTCCAAGCTCTCAGTGAAGCCAGCTGCTTATGCTGCTCCCACAACGTCAGCCGATGCTTCAAATCTGCTTCAGCAGCTGCTGCAGCATGCCAAGCAGTTAGTACACTGCCAGCAAGGCGGTGCTTGTGCAGCTGCAGCGCTGCAGTTAGCTGCCGCCGCTGATGTTGCTTGCTGCATGCATGCCTGGCCCAGCGGTGCAGGTAGTGCCTGCAGGAGAGCAGCACCAGCGTAAGAGGTTCTCATTGCACTGTGACTATTTGAATACTCGCTAGATAACCGCAACATGTAGCTCCAGGGGCGGCAACAGCGATGCAAAGTGCTCAATGTGATGGTAACTGGTAGGCTTTGCCTGCAAGCAAACATACCACACACAGACATCGCAATGCAATGCAAGCAGGCTTCACCTCAGCACTGCTGTACCACGGACCTACATTGTCGTTACTGGCTACATCTGCCCACCCCCACACACTTCTGCGCTGCACTGCTCGCTCCCTCTGTATTTTGCAACCTGTTGCCACTGCTGCTGCAATTCTAAGCAACATCAACCTCTGCAGAGGTGTGCTGCACAGCTGCTCAAGCTGTTGATCCGCAAGGCCCAGCAACGGTTACACAAATACAGCAAAGCAACAGCAAAGCAACAGGAACACAGCAGCCTCTTACCTCAGCACATGCTGCACTGCAGCGGCTCCACCTGTGCCACCCACTCCCACACTCCACTCCCCGCGGGCTGCCACTGCCACTGCTGCACGCAACATCAACCCCAGTAGAGCAGTCCTGCTCTGAGTCCCCCGCACACAACACTCGATACATCCAGCAAACACACAGAAGGAGCTGAGTACAACCACACAAGTCGGCACCTGCTTACCTCATCACTGCTGCAGACATGCTGCGCTGCAGCTGCTGCACCTCTGTCGCCCACGCCCGCACAGCCCTGCGCAGCAGTTCCCGTTTCCATTGCACTGCTGCTACCTGCCGCTGCTGCTGCCCCTGCTGCACCTGAAACATCCACCCCTGCAGCGCTCTGCTGCACAATTTCCTGCAAGCAAACTGGTCAACTGCGTCACTAGCACGCCTCCTGGAGCTCAAGCTCTGTACAGCTAGCAGCTGCCCTTTAACGTTTTGTAGAGGCTGGATGTCACTGCTGAACATGCTGTCAGTGGGGCTGCTGCTGGTGCTGCTGCTGCTTTGCACATGTGCCGCACCAAACTCTTCACGTGCTTCTGCTGCTGTGGTGCCATGTGTAGTAGCAGCTGCTTTGCATACAGGGATTGTAGTAGCAGGACTTCCAGCAGTAGCACCAGGGCTCATCCTAGTGCTGTCAACATGGCCGAGGGACTGCCTTCTGCTGATACTAGCCACAGCACCAGCCTGCAGCGGCTGCTGCAGTGGCAACCAATTGCAATCAGGCCCACCAGCGACCACATCACCTCCTCTACTGTGGTGGTCTTTTACAGCTGCCTCATCATGATTTGCCTGTTGAGTCCCATAAGCCGAGGCCTCATCACCATCTGCTACACGTGCTGCTCCTGCTGCTGCTGCTGTTGAGCGGGGTGGCATGTGGCCAGTCCTGCTGCTGCCCCCTGCACTGCTCTGCTGTTGCTGCTGCCGCCGCTTGGCAAGGCTCAGCAGCAGCTGCTGTACAGCTGCCTCCTGTGTGCGCTGCCCACCGGGGCTGCTGTTGACCCTCTGGGCCCCTGCTGCTGCTGCTGCTGCTGCTGGGCCTGCTTCCGGTGCTAGCTGCCCGCTGGTGCTGCTGCTTGCCTTTTGCCCACCTGCTGCTGCTGCTGCTGCGCCTTTGCCAGCCTCATGTGAGCTGACCCTCTGCGCAATCTCGGTGCTGCTTGTGCTCTGTGCAGCTGCTGCTGCTGCTGCTGCTGCTGCAGGATCCCACCTGGCCGCATGCTGCTTCAGCTGCTTATGTGCAACATCCTGCTGCTGGCCTGCCACATGATCCAAGGCAGTGACCACATCCCTTGCTGCTGCTGCAGCCGAGGGACCATGGTCACTGTTGATGCCAGTTGCACCATCGTGCGGCTGCTGACCCCGGAGCATGTATGCTAGGGATACAGGGCTGCTGCTGCTGCTGTCCTGCTGCTTGCAAGGCAGCACAGGAGAGCCAGCTGCTGCTGCTGTTCCAGAAGCGGCACATGGGGCTAGGTGGCCCTGTAATCCTGACATTGGGACATTGCTGTGTCCCGGACAGCTGCTGTCGGTTGCATAATCTGGGATTTTGCTGTCTTCTGGGTGCTCATGCTGCTGCTGCTGGCGCTGTAACGGCTGCTGCATCTGCTGCTGCCGCCGCTGCTGCCGTAGTGCTTGGTGTGACGTACATGCTGTTGGCTCTTGCACGATGTTGTCACAACCAGCATGTTGCGCTTCTGCTGCTTTTGCTGCCGTTGCTGTTGCTTGTTCTGGCTCTTGATCAGCCGGATGTCTGCTAGTACACACTGACAGCCAGCTACTGCTGCTTGATTCAGCTGACAGACCAACACCCAACTGTGACGCTGACAAGAGCAAGCCACAGCCACCAGCTGCCAGCAACTCTGCTTGCTGATCAAGCTCCCGTTGCAGCTGCTGCACCTGCTCAGCTGCTCGCATCTCCCGCTGCTGCTGCCGCTGCCTTAGCACCACACCCACAGCTTCCTGCACACTTGGCATTCGGCAGTTCACATCAGTTACAGCTGCTTCTGCAGCTGCGGAGGCTTCCTCATGCCGTTGCATTGCACCGGTTATGGCTTCCTGCATCGCCACCTTCCAGGCTTGCTGCTGCTGCAGAGCTGCAACAAAGGTACTGCTGCAAAGCTTGAATGATGCAGAACCAGCTGCTCCATCGCTACTGCCTGCCCTGCCATCTACTGCTGCCTTGATAGCTGCAGCTCTCCTAGCGACACCAGCCCATATAACCAACACACACGCACACATGACACGTGCACTCCACAGCACTGCCAGTGCTAGCTTTGCCCGCTGCACCTGCCAGCCAGAAAGCACCATCCGCCAACCTCTAGACGCCTTAGCCAGGGTTCGAACCTGCGACTGCTGCTGCAGCACCATCAGCGCTGCTGCCGCTGCACCTTGCTGCACTGCTGCTGCGTGCCAGACTGCTAGCACTTGCTGCTCCCTGAGGTGCGTTAGTCGCTGCTTTGCTTTGCGGTAGCTGCTCCTGGATGCTGTTCTGTCTGATGCCCAAGCTCGCCATGTGCTGAAGGCAGCAGACAGCTGTAGCGCTGGCAGGGCCGTGCTGTGCTGCTGCTGCAGCAAGACATCCAAGTCCGAGGACACCATTGCAGCGCTGTGCATGACCTGCGCACATGGCATGCAATGTATTACGGTGAAACCAAAACGCAGTGTTGGTCTCATGCAGATGATATGTTCATTTGCAAGCACAGGCACAAGCATGACAGGCCTTCATGTACTGTTCTCTGAAGCTGGCAGCCACAGCTCTCATCACACAGCTCATCTACAGCTCTTGCAACAGCCATGCCACGCAGTCGCAGCCATACAAAACAACAGCGTCCACCAACTGTCATACAGAGTTCTGTTCAGATGGCGGACGACCTATGTGTAACTCCTCCTGTCTAAAAACTCACAACGCTCACCTGCACTGCCAGCTTGCACCACAGCTTGTCCTGCAGCTCCTGCAGCAGCCGCTGCCATCACCAAAGGCATCCCCAAACCTCGAAGCTGCATAGTCAACCATCAGCACCCACCTGCACTGCCAGCTTGCACCACAGCTTCTCCTGCAACCCCTGCAGCAGCCTCACCACAAATCCGCTGCCTTCCCAGCCCTTATATGCAGTAGCAAAGTCAGCCCTGCCATCCAGCACTGCCCGCAGCGTCAGCACCTTTGCTAGCCTCTTGGAAGCTGCAGCAGCTGCATGCACAGCAGCAGGGCTGACATATGCTGCTGCTGCTGTTGACGGTGCAGCGTAGCGGGCAGCTGTGACTTGCCGGCCAACCTGCTGCTGCTGCTGATGTTGATTCCGATGGTGTGCGTTACTGCTGCTGCTGGCGGGGTTGCTGCGAGCTGCTACTGCCTGTCGTGTGGGGGACAGCAACCTGCTGCTGCTGCTTGCTGGCTTTGCTGCTGCCTCAGCTAACGCCTGCTGCTGCCACAGCTCCTTGCGCACCTGCACAGCAGCACAACTGGGCTCAAGCGTTAGTGATGCATATGGATTATACGTACAGTGTAGTTTCATTAGCACAGCCAGCAACAGGTGGAGACAAGCGCTGCCAGATAGCACGTGTGCCTACCACCACGCTGTGAGAGCCTCTCTACACTGCTAGTGCATGCTTCCAGCTCACAATGCTGCCAGCCTAACAATATAGATGTTCTGTGACAGCAGCAGCACTCTAGCAGGAAAGCAAGCATGTGCTGTGCAGAGCGGGTGCCAACTGCTAGTAGCACTCACCTGTTTCAAGCATCCCCACATATGCTGCAGCTGCTGCTCGCACCAGGCCTGCCGCTCCGCAACAACTGCCCCTATGGCGCGCAAGCACAGTAGCCGCACTCCCTGGAATCTGCCTCTGTGCTGCTGCCGCTGCTGCCGCTGCAAGGTTCTGCCAGCTGCTTCACATGGAGCCCACAGGCAGCGCTGAAGCGTCGCATGCAGGGCTGCGTGCTTTGCCTCTGCACGCGCTGTTAGTGTTTCCTTTGCTGCTGTTGCTGATGTGGAACAAGCCGCGCTACTGGGCTGCTCTTGTGGGTCGCTGGCAAGGCACTGCAGCGTCAATGCGTCCTCTAGCTGCAGGTCAAGATCTGCAGGCTGCTGCTGCTGCTGAGGTTGCTGCTGCTCGGTGCTCATCTCCAGAAGACACGCACCTGCCGCCCCTGACGCAGCAGCAGCAGCAGCACCTTTGGCACGCAGCTGCTCCAATGCAGCTATGCACACCTCTTGCCCCTGCTGCTGCTGCTGCTGTTGCTGCTGCAGCACCTCGCTTTCTGCGCTGCTGATAGCCATGCCTGAAATCGCCAGCATTCTAGCCGCTTCCCCACCGCCCTCCCAGCCACTGCTGCATTGGAATGCAGCTCCTTCTACCCCAGCAGCAGCAGCAGCCCCCATACTGCCTGCAGTATGCTGGGTATTGCTACTAGTGCCTTCTAAGCCGCTAGGCAGCTTGATGGATGCCAGCAATGCATGCACATACTGCAGGCCATCCACAGCATGCAACTCGCAAGCTGGAGTGTCTGTGTGAAGCGGCAGCCGCCCTGGAGACAGCTGCCTCACATGGCTATAGCTAGCACCACGTGCGCTGCTAACAGCAGCATCACAACTAACAGGTCCTTGCTTGAAACCTGCTGCTGCTGCTGAAGATAGACTGCTGGTGTGGTCACATGCAGCAGCTACATGCCGCCGCTTGCACCTGACCGGGCTGCTGCTATGCGGCCTGCTCCTGCTGCTGCGTGTCAGCACGTGCTGCACATCCTGCTGGCTATCCACAAGCTGCTGGTGCTGTAGGGATTGATTCAGAACATCCAGCTGCTGCTGCTGCGGCTGTCCTGCTGGCAGTGGCCGCAGCTTAGGAACAGGCAGTCCATGTTTGGCACACATGCGGGCCAGCAGCTGCTGCTGGTTCTCGCTGCGGCTGCGTGTTGGGCGGGCATGTGTAGCAGCGACAAGTGCTGCCGGCTGCTGCAGAGGCCTGGTTTGGGTTGCTGTTTCGGCTGTTGCATGTGCTGCTGCTGTTGCTGCTGGTGCTGCCGCTCCACTTGCGTCAGCAGGAAGTTCAACGGTTCCACTTTGTCTACTTGCAATACTGCTGGCTGCGTTTCTGTTGACATGCTGCTGCTGCTGCTCCCCTAGACCAGCCTGTGCCGCTAGCTGCTGTCCTGAAGAAGTACAGCACCCTTGCTGGTGCTGCTGATTGTTAGCCCTGCTATCAGCAAATTGCTGCTGCTGCTGCTGCTGTTGCTGCTGCTGCTGCTCCTGCACCTCCTGCAGAGGCTGATGCTGCAGCTGCTGGGCTACTGGCAACTGCTGCTGCTGCTGCTGGTGCAGCAATCTGCTAGACTGCAATTGTACATGGTTTCTGTATGGCTGTGCTGCTGTTGCACTATGCAACTGCTGTTGATGCATTGCGCAACTCGTTAGTGGCTGCTGTGCTGGCTGCATCTGCTGTGCCAGTTGCTGACCAGCCACCAGCACTTCACGCTGGTGCTGCTGGCTTTGCATCTGCTGCTGCTGTTGCTGTTTGCTTATCAGCTGCAGCAACATGGCAGCAGTGCTGAGCTGCTGCTGCTGCATTGGCAGATGCCCTAGTGCACAGTCGGCTATTGCTGCTGATTGTGCTGCTGCTGCTGCTGCTACCTGCTGGCACGGCTGCTGTCGCACAGGGCTTGCAGGACACCTATCAGCTGCCACAACTGCTCGCTGCACACTGCCGCCGCATGGTGCTATCAGTGTTGCTGTCGCTGCAGTAGAACTGGGCCCTTGGTTGCCATGGACTGCCAGTGCTGCCGGTGCTCCCGCTTTTGCTGCTGATGCTCTGGCAGCAGCAGGTGTTCCTGCTGGTGCTGGCTTCTTGCTTTGAAGCTTTCCTGGGCTGACTGCAGCAGCTGCTGCATTTACCCTTGCAGGACTGCGGCTGGCAGGGCCTGCCTTTGCTGCCTTAGCTGCTGCAGCATACCCGGCACGCCTGTCACTGGCCTGCTGTGAGCTGCCATCTCTGCTTGACTGGCGTTGGCACTGCAACTGCCCCCTGCTGTGTGGCTGACCCTGTACCTTGTCCTGCTGCTGCCTTTGCTGCTGCTGCTTTGGCTGGGGGACGATACCTGGATATGCCTGTGGCTGCGGTTCTGTCAAACTCTCAGCTTGCAGGACAGTACCAAGCCCCTCCTGTAGCTCCAGAGGCTGTAAGCAGCGTGCCGCTCTCAGCAGCTGCTCAGGCTGCAGGCTTAAGTGGCCGAGGTGTGCACGTAGGGGTTGCTGCAAGGCTGCAGCAGTAGGGCCAGTGGCCTGGTCATGATTCACTGCAGCCTGAGCATTGCATGGCCACTGGCGCAGCTTTTGCTTGCTGGGGCTTGCTTGCTGTGCTGCTGACGCTGATCCAATGGATGAGACATGCCTGGATGACAGCACTGCAATCTGTAGTTGAGCAAGGAGACAGCATATGTGTGTCACATGTGAGTTGACTGCCATCAACAGGTGCCATCAACAGGTGCCAGCTGTCTGCAACGTTGCCCGCACCTGAGCTGTGCCAGCAATCAGGCTGTCCTGATGTGCAGTTCCATTCCTGTCTCGCTGTTTGCCATGCATAGTTGGGTCCACCATCAGGCGTCTAGATTGCCTTGCACGTCAGGACGGGATGCCATCTCTGTCTATGTATGCATGTATCTGTGGTCGTGTTCCCTTCCCCGTCACGCCCCCGCATACAGCCACTGAACCGTTTTTCAAGTACGGATTATGCTATTCGTGGTTGCAGCTGTCTCATTGAGCAGTTCATTCAAACCCTATGTCATAACAGACGATACGAGCACCACGCTCTACGTACATTGACGTAAGGTGAATGCATCAAGGAAAGAAATTCATGTCGGTAATTGCAGCTTGAACACGTACACGCAGAAGCAGCACGCAGTTTCTCTCTTCTAATTAGCACCGATAAGCGGCTTTAGCTCTGCTTAAACATATCATATCGTGTTTTAATTCATTGATCACACCACCGGCTCAATGGTGGGTGGCTCAGGAGCTCAGTATCTATGAAAGACACCTGGCACAGCAGGCTGAAGCCGTGGTCGTGTTGCAGGAGGACCCTGAGCTCGAGGCAATCAGGCAGAGGCGGATGGCAGAGATGATGGCTGCACGTGGTGGTGTGCCGGTGAGTGTCGCGGGCCCAGCATGCTCGGGAGCAGTAGCAGTTCCTGATGGTGTCGCATCTGCCGTAGTGGTCCTCACTGCTGCCTTGATCGCAATTACAGGGAGCACCTGGTATGACTTCAGCAGAGGACGCAGAGCAGCAAGAGGAGGCGCGCAGGTGCGGTTGGATGGCGTCTTGGTAGAGCAGTAGCAGCGCCCACCCTTGCTACATCAATCACTGCATAGGTGTCTTACCTGTGTTGGCGCTGAGTATTGATATGCAAAAATACCAATAACAGTGGCCACTGGTACCACGTGCATTCTTGCAACTTCCCCCCTCAGCAGTGAGGCACCAGTGATGGGCTTGTACGGCAGTAGTGCTTTCACCCAAAGCGTGTGCGCCTGGTGTCAGGCGATGTTCTGGCCATGCTGGCTATCTGTTTGCATATCGTGTTTGGCTGAACGTATTTGACGTGTTTCTGCCGTTGATAACATCATAATTTGTATGCATGCGCAGGGCAGCAGAGGACCAGCGACGCACAATGCTACATGCAGTGATGGCGCCGGATGCCAGGGAGAGATGTGAGTGCATCTCACCATGCAGGCTCGCAGCAGCAGCAGCATCAGGATCAGGCTTACAGCAGCAGCAGCAGCAGGAACAGCATCAGGCTAGCAGCAGCAGCAGCAGGCTGATAGCAGCAGCAGGAGCAGCATCTGGATGCAAACTGGAATATGTGTAGATGCAGGGCAGCGTCAGCAGTGTCAGGCAGCAGTGACAGGGTTGTGTTTCCAGCAGCTGCCTCAGACACATGTGGACATTGACTGCAGCCTTTGCTTGGCAGGCACTACATGCAACGGCCTGCGCTGCATGATGGATAACATCTCCTTATTGTGAAGTTTCCTCATCATCACACAACCCTCCTCCCTTACGCAGGTGTTAAAATTTGAACACACCACGCGTAGTGCATTCATTCATTCATTTCCTTGGTTCGTTTGGTGCATGTGCAGTGGCGCGCGTGGCTCTGGTGAAGCCCGACAAGGCGCGCAACGTAGAAAACATGATCCTCACAGCCGCCAAGCGCGGAGCACTGCAGAGCAAGGTGAGCCACAAACTGCCTGGAACCCTGAAGTGATGGCCGTTGGTTTCAAGTAGTGTGCCTTGCACTGCACTTAGATGTGAATCCACAGCCCGTGTTTGTTCCAGCTCCTGCTCGGCCACAAGCACAAGGTATCAATTGACAGCATTAAATGACAGCATAATTTTCTCTTCATCGGTCTGTACTGATGTTTGTTTGTTCTACGCCAAATGTTGATTCAACTGCGTGCATCTTCGAACGTTCACACTGCATGTTGCTGGTTACCAAGGACCAGCTACAAGGCATGCTGCAGCAGGTCTTGGTTGCAATGAAGCTGCGGCGGTCCGTAGTGCTCCACTAGTTTAATCTGCAAAACAGTTCCTGTTCTGTGTGCACTGCTTTTTATAGGTCACTGAAGACCAGCTGAAAGGCATGCTGGAGCAGATCAGCGAGCGCGAGTCAGCAGCCAGCAAGATCACCATCCAGCGCAGACGTCCGATGTTTGAGGACGACGAGTGATGTCACTTTGTTACTTAGCATATTATAACGGAGCAGCGCTATCTGAGTCACAGTGGCTGCAGCTGCGTTGTGATGGCGCTGTTTTCTGCAGCAGCGTATCATCAGTCAGGAGTTTGTAGGGCTTGCCAGGTTACAGGTTTGAAAGCAGTTGTGAAATGCAGCAGCCTTTACGTCTGGCAGGAAAGCTAACAGAGATATCCGAATCCTGCACGCAAGAGCAGTTGTAACGGCCACGTCGACTGGCGGTTGGGATGCACTTGACTGGCGGTGGGAATGCGCTTGATAGCCTGCGCTGAGGTGTTCATGTTTGAAGCGAGTATGCATTGCACAGGTCTTCAGCACAGTTGCTGCTGCCGACAGCTGTGCAAGTGCAGGTGACAATGCTTGAATGAGCATAGTGTGCCCTATGCTAGTGGCATTGCTGATGCTTTGTACAGAGCCAGTTGGTGTTGGCTGGCAAAATGGATGATCCCTGCTGTTGCGCAGAGATTGTGCTGCAAGCTGTGCAAGGTTATGACTGTCAAGTTGAGCAGGCGGTGATGCAGATGGTGACCATGCACGGTGCATCCAGCATGCGTGTGCTGGTCAACGTGATTTGATTTGCAGGAAGGCTATGTTGTGTTGGTGTCACACCAGTGTGCTGGCAAATCAACCCCGATTTCCTGCTAACACGGTTTCGTATAGTGAAGACAGCGATAGTGCATCCAGAATGCAAAGTGTTAATCATAGAGCGGTGAACAGTCTGTAAACGTACTGGTTACAACTGACCGCACAGCAGCATATTGCAGCTGCTGGTCATCAGCTCTGGCGGCCAGACAACATGCACACGTGCTGTCGTACGGCGCGTCTGACGTCAAACTTGGCACCACGTAGAATGCAACCTTTGACACTCGTCGAGCACTTGCACCCACCACTCAATGCCACTGAGTACCACTTTCAGGCTGAGAAGCACCGTGCACTGCACAACTGGCGGTTGTAGCAGCACTGCGTGGCATGCGCTGCCGCGCGGCAGGCTGTGCTGCACACTAGTACTGTGGCCCACAAACGAACAGTGTGGAACCCGGGCCGTGGCAAAGTTTTCCAACCACTTGCCGCATATCCGGCGGCCAGAAACCCAGCAGCAGCTTATCATAAGCTGAGCATGCCCAGGATGATCCCACGTGACGTCATAATGCACATAATAGTGAAACCAATCAATGCAACCAATAGAATGCAAGAAGGCAAGAGAAGCTGAGCATGCCCAGGGCCAATGCGGATGGGCTGCTGCTATGCTTGGTCGCGTACCCACGGGCGCAGTACTACTAGCCTAGATGACCGTCCCAGCACAAATTTTCCAAGCAACAACTATTCTACTTGAGTGCCACACAGCCAATACCTACTATACTAACCTGGGATTGGGTTGCCAAAACATGCACATCAAAAGGCATACACCACCGGGAAGTACCCACATAACCTTCCTGCTAGCCTAGCACGGTGCTGCTGCGTATGCATAACCTCAGGCTTGTAAGCTACAAGCTAGACGTCGATGCTATGGCTTGATTGGTGATGCGATGAAGATGAAGCTAGACGTGCTGCCTCAGCGGTCACCTACTGCACCAAAGTGCTGAATCAGCGGTCAAAGCCTAAAGTGCTGACTCAGCGGTCAAAGCCTAAAGTGCTGCCTCAGCGGTCAAAGCCCAACGTGCTGCCTCAGCGGTCAAAGCCCAACGTGCTGCCTCAGCGGTCAAAGCCCAACGTGCTGCCTCAGCGGTCAAAGCCCAACGTGCTGACTCGGCGGTCAAAGCCCAATGTGCTGCCTCAGCGGTCAAAGCCCAACGTGCTGCCTCAGCGGTCAAAGCCCAACGTGCTGCCTCAGCGGTCAAAGCCCAACGTGCTGCCTCAGCGGTCAAAGCCCAACGTGCTGACTCGGCCGTCACCTACTTTGAGGGCCACGTCACCTGCAATGCATCTGCACTGCTGCCAACATCAACCCAACTCAACCTCCCCGGAGTGCCAATCACTTGCCGCTTCACTTTCCCGCCTTCTAACAGCTGCAGCTGCAGCTTCGCATTCGCCGGCAGCAGAATCCATCGGCTGCTGCGGCCATTCGCACTGCTGGCCGTGGTGGCCGTCAGAGCATCCGCTGCTGTTGCTGCATCTGCACCAGCTAGCCGCCGCCCGTACATAAGCCTGCTGGCTGAATGAACACCAGCACTAGCAGTACTTGTACTGCTTGTACTGCCAGATCCAGCAGCACTTGTACTGCCTGTACTGCCAGCTGTACTGCCAGTTGTACTGCCAGCTGGTGTAGGGTTTGGTGCCAACCCTAGCAGTGAGTCAAACCTGAGTTGACCATGATTTACGCAAGCCAAGCCGCCTGCTGCTGCAGCGTCATCTAGTACCCATACACAGTTGCCGAGCCCAAGGCTTGGTGCCTCGGTTCGCCGCTGTACGTACATCCATGCAGCTGCTTTATTGAGACGCTCGGCTGCCTCTGGCACTCCACGATTGCCGCCAGCAACACCAAAGTAGTCAACCTGCAGGCAAGTGATAACCAGATATGAGGTAACATGGTGGTTGAAACTTTCCTGAGGCAGATGCCCAGGTTTTGTCATACTGAATACACAAGGTGTATAGTTGCTGTTGGCCATTTATATATTTCACGAATTGACAGAATTTGAAGCTTTACTCAATGCTCAACATCTGATCAACATTTGTAACAGTATCATGCGCTAGAAAAACATCATACATGCGGTGCGCTGCACCACCCACCTGGAAGCCATTGAAGGCCGGCACCAGCTGCGCCTTGCCCTGAGCCACCAGCCACTCCGCTGTCAGCTTGCCCAGCTTGTACAGCACAAACGGCTCAGTGTTCACCTGCAGCAGCACAAATGAGGCCAGGTTTCAACTGCAAATACCGGGACGGTGCATGAAAGCGGTTGTTGCATCATCAGTGTAACTGCTGTCAACTTGCCCAGCTTGTACAGCACAAACGGCTCAGTGTTCACCTGCAGGGAAAAACATGTATTCAGAAGTGGGGGATTTACACGTAGCCGTTCGCCATCTCAGAGGGCATGTACCATACAGGGTGAACATTTTTTTGTATTACATTTCCTCGCGTTTCAACCACGATTGTCAGGCGAGACAGGGCATCAAAAGGGTTGTTGCGCCACCAGCCACTCTGCTGTCAGCTTGCCCAGCTTGTACAGCACAAACGGCTCAGTGTTAACCTGCAGGACAGTTGAAACGGAGGAGCGCAACAACACCAGGGTTCAACTGTGGGTGTCAAGACCGTCTTCCTGAGCAGTGAAATGGTTGTTGCATCAACAGCTGTCAGCTTGCCCAGCTTGTACAGCACAAACGGCTCAGTGTTCACCTGCAGCAGCACAAATGAGGCCAGGTTCCAACTGCAAATACCGGGACGGTGCATGTAAGCGGTTGTTGCATCATCAGTGTAACTGCTGTCAACTTGCCCAGCTTGTACAGCACAAATGGCTCAGTGTTCACCTGCAGGAAAATAAAGACCATTTGATCAGGAGTTGGGGAGTTACAGGTAGGCCGTTCACCATCTTAGAGGGCATGCGCCATACAGGGTGAACACTTTTCTGTATTACATCTTCTCACGATACACCACGATTATCAGGAGAGCCAGGGCATTGAAAGGGTTGTTGCGCCACCAGCCACTCTGCTGTCAACTTGCCCAGCTTGTACAGCACAAACGGCTCAGTGTTAACCTGCAGCACAAATAAGACCACGAGTGTCAAGAGAGCCAGCGCATCAATTCTGTTGTTGCGCCACCAGCCACCGGCCACTCTGTTGTCAGCTTGCCCAGTTTGTACAGCGCAAACGGCTCAGTGTTCACCTGCGAGACAGATGAAACCAGCTTTTAGACGTTTGTTCATCCGCAAGTTTCAGGACAGCAGGTGAATCAAAGCGGTTGTTGCGCCACCAGCCACTGCGCTGTCAGCTTGCCCAGCTTGTACAGCACAAACGGCTCGCTGTTCACCTGCAGGAAGCACGAGGCCATGTTCCGTTTTTTCAATATAAGACAGTTGAGACCAAATTCCAACCGCGAGTGTCAGCACAGCACGGCATCAAAACAGTTGTTGCATTAACAAGTGTGCTGTGCCCAGCCAAGTGATGGCTGTCTTACCTCTCCAGATGAAAACAAAGAACAAGAACTCCCACGGCACACATAAGGCTCACCTTGACAGCACAGCTGATGGGCCCGCACTGTGCCGCATTCCTGCAGCTAAGGCAGGTCGAAGGAAACAGCCCCAGCACCCTCCAAGGCGCTTCACCACACGTTTGTGTGTATGTGTTGCTGCGGCTTGTCTACCACGTCCAGTGTTTCCGTTTTCTGCAGACGTGCCGTGCCCAGCTAAGTGATGTTTCCCTTACCTCTTCAAATCACACAACAAAGGAGACACATTTTTACCAAAACACACACACACTGCTCACCTTGACTGCACAGCTGATAGGCCCGCACTGTGCTGCATTCCTGCAGCTGAGGCATGTCGAGGGAAACAGCCCCAGCACTCTCCAAGGCGCTTCAATGCTAGCAGCAGCAGCCTTGAAGCCGCTGCTGATGTCTAAAATGAAGTCTTTCGCGAGCTGGGCGTCGATTGCTGCTGCACCTGTTGCATCAATAGTTGTGTCTCCACCGTAGACACGGATGAGCGGCTGATCTGGCACAGTCTGCACGGCAAAACAGCAGCATACACAGTACAAGCATGGAAGTTAGGCATTGTCACACTACATCCGTTGCAGGTCAATTGCTGAACGGCCTGTGGCATCTGAACGGTCGTGTGGTCCCACAGATGCAGACAAGCGGCTGATCTGGCACAGTCTGCACGGCGGCATGAGCAGAAGAAGCAGGTATGTGAGACAGCTTCACACAGGGGTAGGTGGAAGAAAATGGCTGCGCCTGCGGCATCAATAGTTGGGATGCCACGGTACGCGGATGAGCGGCTGATCTGGCTCAGTCTGCATGGCAAAACAGCAGCATACGCAGCACAAGCATGGAGGTTAGGCATCGTCACACCACATCAGTTGCAGGTCAGTTGCTGAACCGCATGTGGCAAGAATGGTTGTATCGCCACCATGCACAACTGACTGATCTTGAGTTCACCAGCACTGCTCGGCGGCTTCAACGTGGGCAGCAAGGTGAGCAACACTTGACAGGCCACTGGACGTTCGCCTGCTTTGTGCCCGCTTTATCTGACTCAAATGA
This sequence comes from Tetradesmus lagerheimii, assembly GCA_902809745.2. Classification (NCBI taxonomy): domain Eukaryota; kingdom Viridiplantae; phylum Chlorophyta; class Chlorophyceae; order Sphaeropleales; family Scenedesmaceae; genus Tetradesmus; species Tetradesmus lagerheimii. The sequence goes on from CADDIJ020000820.1 coordinate 53,934, forward strand.
AGCCGGCACAAAGCAGGCAAAAGTGCAATGGCCCGGCAAGTGTTGGTCAACTTGCTGCCCACCTTTGAAGCTACTCTGAGATTTCTACTAATCGTAGATTCCAGATGCCACCAACAACAGATGAAGCAGCAAAAAAGGCAAACCTGCAATGCTTTTGCTCACCTTGCTGCCCACTTTGAAGCCACTAAAGGACGTCTATTCTATGGTGCACATATGGTGGCATGCCGCTTTCCAGGATTGTGCAGGCACTGCAGCAGCAGGAGCAGACATAATCAGCTCACCTTGCTGCCCACTTTGAAGCCATTGGGTGACGTCCACTGGTCGTAGAACAGCAGCAGTGCGCGCTGCTTGGAGTCCACCAGCTGGCCCAGCGTTGTATTAGCTGACACTACTGTTGTAGCAAGGTAGTTGTTCAGGGGTGATGCTGCCAGGACCTGCAGCAGCTGCTGCCTGGTCAGATCCTTGTCCCCACAGTTGATGTTGCTCATGCCGATCACGATGACGTCACGCGGGCTTCCTGCAAGGAACTCAGCCATGGTGGCAAAGACCTGCAGTCGGTGCAGCCAAGGGCACAGGATTCTTCAAAGATGCCAATGCAATGACGCGATCACGATGACGTCACGGGGGTTTGCTGCAAGGAACTCAACCATGGTGGCAAACACCTGCAGGCAGAGCAGTCAACAACAAGGTGGTATTTTTGTGTTGGTCATGCCACTGCCAATGACGTCACACAGGGTTGTGGAGTGTTATCAACTGCTTAACAAGCTGCCAGTGGCGCTTGTTCATTCATGGTGCAACGTTGCCCATTTTTGTGCCTGCTGTGCACAAGCCCACAGCAATCACACGATGATCCATGTTCACAGCTGCAACAGATTGTCGACCTTGTTTTGAGCCTGGTATAGCATTGCACCTCACCTTTGCAGGGTCTGAGTCGTCGGGGTTTGCTGAGAAGCGGCAGCTGCTACTACTGCTGGCTGTGTGCTGTATGCCCCTTTTTCAGCAGATGGCTACGCAGCATGCATGCGCAGGCTGTACATGGTGCATCATTTCAATGCAACACTGCAACTACCTGGCAACCTAGCAATACCTGACAAGCCAGCGCACCTTGGCAGGGTTTGAGTGGTCGGGGTTTGCTGAGAAGCTGCAGCTGCTACTACTGCTGTTTGTGTGCTGTTAACCCCCTTTCCAGCAGATGGCTGCGCAGCATGCATGCATAGGCTCTACCCTGTGCATCATTCAACTCGATACTGCTACTACATGGCAACCCAACATGTTGTACAATACCTCCAAAAGCCAGCGCACCTTGGCAGGGTCAGAGTCGTCGGAATTTGCTGAGAAGCTGCAGAAGCATGAGAAGCAGTGGCCCAGCCTGCCTCCATACTGCGGGCCTGCAGGCAAAACAAATGTAACAACAAGACAGGTGCAGAGGCATCAGCATATGTCACATAAGAGCAGGCAATACAAATAAGCTGCAGGTCATGTGTACGACAACAGCAACCTAGTTGCCAACCATACTGCGGGCCTGCAGGCGCAACAGTACAGTACCAACAAGACATGCTCTCAGCATATGATCCCATAAGGGCAGGGGATTATGAGCTGCAAAAGCATTCGAAGCAGTGCCCGAGCCGCCCACCAGCCTGCGAGCCTGCACACAAGCAAACATCGCAGCTTGTTTCAGTGGGGAGAACCGTTGACTGGCCAGACATGAAGAGATTGGTCATCCACAGTACACCTTGCCTGCAGTTGCACAGAAATGTCCGCGACGTTGACCACAACTGCTTATGCTAAGCAACAAGTGCAATGTTGACCTTGAGCAGCCATGACCGCTGCGTCGCGCAGGTAGTGACCACAAATAGCACATCACCCAACGACAGCAACCCACCTGCAAAGTCCAGGTCGAACAGCCTCACTCCTGCTGCCAGCTGCTCCTTGAAGCCCAGCTGCTGCCTGTTCAACAGGCCAGATGCCATATCAATTGAAACCAAGAAACCAAGAAACAACTCACCATCCTAATTCAAGCGCCACAAGCGCGCTGCTGCTGGCAGCTGCTCTGTGAAGCTCAGCTGCTGCTTTGGTCGAAATGCCTCATGCTTTCGAGAACCCACGTTTTTGAAAGCACATAACAACCCACCTGCAAAGTCCAAGTCAAAGAGCCTCACTCCTGCTGCCAGCTGCTCTTTGAAGCCCAGCTGCTGGCTCTCCGCGATGAACTCCTTGTTCTTTATGGCATTGCTGTTGTGGGTTCCGGGGAACGTGACAAGCCTGCACAGGGAATAGCAAGTGATAGCATGTATGTAAGGGAGTAAGGCTGCAATAGTTACAATAAGCCTGATGCTGTACACAGCGTTGCTGTCGTGGGTGCCAGGGAACGTGACAAGCCTGTACTTTTACATACCAGAGCAGACACAAAGCAAGTGGTGTGTTGCAGTGGTGCAGGGCTGCAAGCCCTTGAGGGACATGATGCTGCGGCCGCTGCTGCTGCTGCTGCTGTTGCTGCGGACAACTGCATTGCAGGCTGTGTTGCTACTTGAAGCATAGTAGAGCACATGGTTGCAGGGGTACTGTACATGGGCCCATAGCTGCTGGTTCCACTGCTGCTGCTGTTGCTGCTGGTGCTTCCAAGCCAACACACTCAACCTACAGCCTCACGTGACCTTGCACTCCGCTGCTGAGCATGCAAGGCCTGATAAAAGATAGTTATCAATACGTGAAGCCCAATAGCCATGCAAGCCACAGCCTCACCTGACAGGAACAAAGCACAGCCCCTGCCCTAGATTGCTGTTGAGCATGCAAATCAAACAGACTCTAAACTGCAAACCTGGCATCTATACAGGAGCAAAGCTCTGCCTTTCAATGTGCTCAGTTTGCAACTACTTGGTTTCCAGGATCCGTCTCAATCCGTTCTCTGACAGGAGCACATCCCCACCTGACAGGAACAGAGCACAGCCCCTGCACTCCATTGCAGCTGAGCATCCAAATCAGACCGCGCTAGAATTAACATGATGATACCACCAGATATGCAGCACCACAGCCTCACCTGACAGGCACGGAACACAGCCCCTACACTCCATTGCAGCTGAGCATGCAAATCAGGCTGCGCCAGGATCTACATGCGAACATCACATCCATACAGCAGCAAAGCCTCACCTGACAGGAACAGAGCACAGCCCCTGCGCTCCACTGTTGCTGAGCATGAAAAGCAAACTGCCCTAGGTGCTGTCTAGTGTGAATATAACATCTATACAGGAGCCAGCGACTCACCTGACAGGTACAGAGCACAGCCCCTGCACCCCATTGCAGCTTGGTGTGCTTGCCGGCAGCGGCTGCAGAACAGCAGCAGCCTCTGGCAGCATGCTGCCGTCCCCTGCTGCTGCTCTGCTCGCTGCCTCCCTGCTTTGCGTGAGGTTTGCTGCTGCTGCTGAGAGCTGCTGCTGGTGCGACTTCATCGCTCCAGCCACTGGTACAGCAATAGCAACAAGTGCGACTGCTGCGAGGAGGACTGACGCAACGGCCATGATGCAGTGCCGTTTGCTGTTGTGCTGTGTGGGGCTGGCACAGCAGGGCATTGTGAGCACCTGCTGCTGCTGCTGCTGCTCCAGCTGCTGCTGTTCCTGCTGCTGCTGTTCCTGCTGCTTCTGTGGTTGAGGCAGCTGCTTGGGGTTCTTCTCTACTGCTGGATGTTGCTAATTTGCACTAGTCTCAGAAATCAATTTGTGGCATCGCGGCCCCCGACAGTCTGCGAGGATCCTTGCCTTGGACACTGCCAACATGCAACTCTGTCGAATCCAAGCACAGCTTGCGAACTGAGTGTTGCTGAGTGGCCAATGATTGAAAGTAGGTTTACTAACGTTTTATCCTGTTCTGAGCTCGTTGGGCCAGGAAACTGCAGAGAAGTGATTCAGTACCGCCTAAGCAGCTTCCACCAGAGTCCCTGCCTCGTAATATGGTCGAATGACGGATTAATGAAGGAAGTCGGTAATTGGGCACACCTGGTCAGCACAGAGGCAGCAGTGACAAGTGACTGCACTTGAAGTCACTGGGTTTCGCGCGCAATCAACTGCTGCTTGCTGAACAGCAGAGAAAGTCTCTACGAATTTTAAACATATGTCGAAAGCTGTCGAATTCTTGGCCAACAAGTCAGTTACTTGCAGTTGTTCGGTTGACTTCACCTGCTGCCTGCTGCAGGTGGCAGCACCCCACTCGACTGCTGTTCAAGCCTAAAACCAGCGGTTCACGCGTCAAAGGGGTTACGTTAATCCTCACAACAAAGTCAATAGAGTTGTGAAGTTGATGCTGTCATCAGCACACTCCATGCTGCGTGCCAGTCACAACAGTAGCGCAATTTTGCGCTCGCAGCGCTGCCCTGCTAGCAGGTCCAGGCTTGCTGCCCTGTGAGCAACTTCTGACACAACTAGACACTCGTAATATTCATATCGTAAAAGTGGATCTCACATCTGAACATTGGATCTAGCCACGCAGCCATGCGAGTGCTGCTGTGCAACGCAAGGCCGCCTCATCACCAGCCTGGTGCGAGACAGCTGGCCATGCTCCCTGACCTGGACCAAAAACAACAAGTATGCTGCTATTGCTATAACACGCACGTGCCATGACAATCAGAGCAGTCACCACCCAGCAACACATATGCTTGGTTACCCTGCTGGCCCGTGGCCAGAGCGGCGCGCAGCTTGCTACAGGAGGGCAACACTGCATCTTCAACTCCTTGCGTCAACAACGCGTGAAGACAAAAGCATGTCGAAAACAAGATAAAGCACCACGTCACCCATCGCAACCCCAGGCATGCCATATGTATGCATCTTCCAAACACGCCTGCGCCACTGCATGGTGTTCTGACATCGCTACAGAAGAGCAAGGCCGCCACTAAGATACACATGACTCGTCCACACAACAGGCATCAGAATGCACCGAAACCACAGATTGCTGCAGCTAGTCAGCAACAACGCCAGCATGCTGCAAAGCCACACGTTGAACGTTTGCACTGCTACGATCCAGACAGTGAGTAAAACGCCACCTGCTATCAAGTGCTGCTGCACGCAGACAAGACACAACAGCAAGCTGCTATCATCGCAAAGCATCACAAACACCAGCAGTATGACGCACGCCTGCTCAGCAACGCCACCCACATGGCAGCCTTCGAGAAGTGGCAAGTTCGCAGTTACGCTACACGGAGCAAGGGCTACCGTAGCAAGGTACCTGCGCTGTTTGCTGTCCAGTGAAAAGTGTCGCTGTAACACAGAAAGGTAGACAGCTGACGACGCCACTGCTGCTGCTGATGCTGTTGCAGCTACTGCTGCTGCTGCTGTTACGGCTGCTGCTGCTGCTGCTGCTATCAGCTGGTGGTATAGTCTGCCTGGTCAGTGTCCAGCAAACTGCAGCAGCAGAGCACGCCAAGAAAGAGAATGTGAATACAAGCACATGGTGGACATGCAGCAGAGCAAACTACACTTGAAACTGCTTGACCAACACATAAGCGGGATTGCAGCTGCGCAGATGCAAGTTACCGATACGCGACCCAGGAGTGATGGGTTATCATTATGTCACATTCCTAGCTGTGACCCCAGCTGCTATCTCAATCCCCACCCCCGAGAAAGAACGCACCTCCTGGAGTGTTTTACAATTGCGCGCCCCACTGCGTTGATCCAGTCCTCCTTCTCCTGCAGCAGCAAACAAGCGCTGTGAGCCGGACAGCAACTAGGCAGCGAAGGTGTACTGCCAGAAGCAAACAACGCCGTCACACCTGGACCATTTGAGAGTCGGTGAAGGCGGTACTGTAATGAAATGCCAGCACATGTACTTGACAGTTACTTCTCATATTACAGCACATTATGATAACACGATGACATTGCTTGTAACACACAGGAAGGTCCCTCACCTTATCTGAGTCAGCGATGAAGAACATGTTATTGTCTGTTGTGGAGATTTCAAACGCGTGCGGCTTGTTGATGGCGTCCTCTGCTCCCTTGATGGACAGGCACTTCTTGACCTGTGGGTGACAACATAATAACAACAAGCACTTGATAATGCGTATGCAGGCTGCTACACTCGCACAAAGATGGCCATGCAATCAAAGCACTTGCCCTGCAGTCTGCTGCAAACAGCGTTTCACCAAACAGCATGGGTTGTCTAAAGCACACACACTGGCAGCTTGACACTGAAACAGCCGTGGCTCGCAGCACAACACTGAAGCAGGAAGTCCCTGCTAATGATACCAAGCAAACAAAAGCCAAGACACCAACTGCCATGCAGCGGAAGCTACAGCTGCATGCGCAGCAGCGAGATGCTGTTACAGCATTATGGCATGACATACCAATATATATAACGAGCTGTCCTGCCCACCTCAATAACCCCCCGAGGTACAGAGTCCTGCAAAGCAACAAATATGGTGCAGCAAGCAGTGTGCGCTGTCTTTGTTTGTATTTGAAACACATGCAAATATCCCTCATCATAAGCAATGGGAAATGCCTAACAAGAGCAGTACGAGTACATGCGGTATACATACGTGTTAGGTGCTCCTTCTTACTTACACCCGCTGCATGCTAAAGCACCACCGTCCCGCGCTGACACAGCCCGTAAGACATGCATTGGTTGGTGCGGTGTATGCAACTTCCTTCATTGGAGAGTCTGCGTAATCTGAAGCAGCACATCACAGACGAACTGCCAGCTGCAACCAATTGCCCTACATGCATCCGACCTAGCTGCAAGTGTTCACTGCTCTTTGCGTTCCTGGTGTCACTCACTGGTGTGACTACATCAGATTTGAACCAGAAGATCTTGCCCTGCTTGAGCACAAACCATCTGCAGCAGCAGAGGCAGCAGCAGCAGCAGCGGGCTTGGCCGCCTGTGTGCTTTCCCAGCAACATCAGTAACGCACCTCTTGCCTAACTCATGCTATCAAGACATAATGTTCCAAGCACTAAACCCAAATTACGGAGTTTGACTAGCAGTATATCGACTGTGGAGCTGCCTCTGCAAAAAAGCACGCACAGCTAGCAGCTGCTCTTCAGCTGCTGCTGCTGCTGCTGCTGCGGAAGCTGCATGCTGTATGCTGCCAGCTTTGGACATGTTGGTAAACTGCAACACACCTGCGCCTCCATGTCTTGATGTATTCACCTGCATGATATTGACGCCACGCAAGCAGCAGGACATCAATTGCATGCATGCAGGAATCAGCATCAGCAGAGCAGATAGCGTGCATGCAGCAGTGCACACAGCAGGCCAGATAGCTAGCTGTCAGCGCGCTGCAAGAAGCTCACCCTGCTTCATAAGCCAGCCCCCACGCTCTGGGTTGTGCCAAAACTCCACATCCCCTTCGTCAAAAGCCTTCTTGGCCCTGAACAGGCCAGCCATGTGTGCTGCTGCTGCTGTGCGAAAGAGTGTGACGCGATATATAAACAGAGACTATGAACGAAAGTTGAGATCGAGCGTATAGGGGACTGTGCAGAGACAGGAGCCTGCGATCCTGACACACAACAGCCCTAATTGATGTGCAAGCCTGTACGGGCAACGTACGCTTTTAACCTTTACTTCAAGCTAATTCGTGCTTCATATGGTGCTCCTCGCCTGCTGCAGTGCCAGGAACTTGACTCGACACAGGAAAACAGTCACATGGTATGTCGCATGGGCAGTGCACACGAGTTCAGTAGGGAAGAGGCAACCAATTACAACCGTTATATGTCTTTGGCTTGCTTGAAGTCCTTTGAACATCATTCTGCTCCCTGCAGTGACAGTTTGTTGATGGGGATCGGGGTGGTACGCCGTTCCGCCAGTGAATTGCTGCTTCATTTTGTTTTAATCTCTCTTATCCATCGATCAAGTACCCCAGGCTGTCTGTGAGGTGGCCTTCAAGGACGCTGCACCAGCAGCAGCAGCGGGTCTGGTGGCATGCCGCTTTTGGAGCAGCAGCACCACGCTATGGCAGAAAAGCGTGTATCAGATGGCAGTGACGGCCTACCTCCCATCTGTAAGTCGAGACGGAGGAAGGGCAAGGGCAAAAATGCCAGCCTGCAGACCACATCTGTACCACTGACCCCAGAAGCCAGCTGTGGGCTGAGCAGCAGCAGCCACTTTGACATTCAGCAGCCAACACGACTAAGTTTGACCAGCGACAGGGCCCCAGTCGTGCGCAGGTCAACTGTCTCAGATGCAGGACAGGTGGCAGACTCCTTTCAGGATGTAGCACTGCAGCTGGCGCCAAGTTTGGATCTGCAGGATCGGTCTCCTGCAAGCAGTAGCAAGTCGGTTGACCATTCAACAGCAGGAGCAGCAGAAGCAGCAGCACCAGATGCTGGCAGCTCAGCAGGTGCGGCGCAAGGGGCTAGGCTACAAGCACAGCAGCCATGAGTTGTTGTGAAACCGCCAGAGATGCCAGGAGTATGTTGTACTTCTCCAAGCAGTGTGGGGCATGGAGAGTCAATAGTTAATCACAGGTTTACATGCAGCATGTGCTTGCCGTTAGTGGTGGCTGCATGGTCACCGAAGCAACAGCAACTCACTTTCCTCTTTAAGCTGAATTTATACACATGCTCTCTCTTGTGTTATCTGATGGTCCGCAGCAACATGGCGGGAGCTACAGCGGTCACCATTAGGACCGCTGCCCCAGCAGCAGCAGCAGCAGCAGCAGCAGCAGCCGTCATCGCGACCCCTCTCACCCACTCGAGCAGCAGCATCCGGCGGTAGCCAGCAGCAGCACCACCACCCGTTGCATCTACACGGAACAGCGCAGCACTCCGGGGTGTCTAGCATAGCAGCATGTGCATCAGTACGTCCGGGTAGCGCGCTGCAGACAATGGTCAGCTTAGAATGCAGCACTCCCGCGCCGCCTCCAAGTTTGTGGGATTTTTTCCATGCTGAGGCCACACCGCATGAGAAGTATCCCACTGCTGATGTGCTGTGGCGGCAGACGGAGCGCGACAGAGTGTGAGTTGCCTGCAGGAGCAGATGCAAAGTCGCACTTGGTAGCACTTGGTAGCACTTGGTACAGCAGTACAACCACTGTAGCTTCAAACAGCATGGAGAGCCAACATATCACCTGCTGCGTTGATGGGTTTGCGTGGGCAATTTCACGGCCGTGGCAACGCATTGACAGTGCCGTGCTTGCTTTGGCTGCTTTCAGGTACAACTTCCTGCTGTACGTGCCGTACCAACCCTGCAACCCTGCTGCCGTTGCGCTGCGTTGACACTACCGTACCTGCTTGTATACCGTGTGATTGCTTTTTTTGGCTGCGTTCAGGTACAACTTCCTGCTGTATGTGCCATACCAGCTAGAGCGCATCATGAACTTCGGCACACTGCTCTGCCTCTACTCCTTCCTGGTGAGACGCAGCAGCAGCAGCAGCAACGATAGCAGCCTTGATCAGCAAGCAGATGCGGCTGCACTCAGCAGCAAGCATGATTTTTGGCATGCTGCTCTGCCTCTACTCCTTCCTGGTGAAACGCAACAGCAGCAATGGCAGCAGCAGCAGCAGCGGTAACAACAGCAGCCTTGATTGCACAGCGAGCAGGGGCAGCTGCACTCAGCAGCAAGCATGAAATTCGGCACGCTGCTCTGCCTCTACTCCTTCCTTGTGAGATGCAGCAGCAGCAGCAGCTTGGATTGAGAGCAGAAACAGCTACACTCAGCAGCAGCAAGTGTGCTAGCTCTGCGACTATGATTGGGGCGCAGCAGCTGACGCAGCACGGGCTGATCACTGGAGGAGGGTATGGCAGTGCTGCAGCCAGCAGCTGCGTCTAACTTCTATGTCGGAGCAGCATTGGTAGTAGTTGGCCACCAAGGAAACGGCAGTAACGGCTTGCAAAGCTCGGCTGTCAGGGGATGCATTACGTGGGGCAGAAGCAGCAGCTGTTGCACCAGCAGACACAAGTAGCAGAGTAGAGTCAAAGTTGTGCAGACATCGCCATACTTTGCAACGTATTGCATGCCGGGGGTTTTGACGGGCTTCGGTGCTGAGGCAGCGGCTCAACTTCACCATGCAGCATGCGCTGACCACCAAAACACCGCTCATTGCTTTCCGTGTGCTGCTGTTTGCTTGCAGGGGGCTTTAACGGTGCTGCCAGCATTGACGGAGAGACCCAACTTCACCATGCAGCATGCGCTGACCACGCATTGCTGTCTGTGTGCTGCTGTTTGCTCGCAGGGGGCCCTGACGGTACTGCCGCTGCGCTGCTTGCGCACACTTTGGCAGCTTGCCTCTTCCCTGCTGCTGCCAAACATCTGCAGCAGCAGCAGCAGCAGTAGACATCGCCCAGCTGCAGCAGCAGCAGCAGGTGGCGGCCGAGACCGCATGGTGCCCTCTGGCGCGCAGCTGTACGACTTTTTGTGTGTGCTGCTGCTGCTGGGCGCGGTCGGCATGCTCAGCTTGATCAAGCCGGGAGTGATCTATTACTGGATGAAGGACATAACATCGGAGTTTTTGAAGATCCAGGTTATCTTCACCGCTCTGGAGATTCTTGACAAGGTGCGTAAATAGGTACATCGTCCACAACAGAAGAGCACTGTTACAGGATATAACATCGGAGTTTTTGAAGACCCAGGTCATCTTTACGGCTTTAGAGATTCTGGATAAGGTGCGTACACAACAGACAGAAGAGCACACTGGGGTGGATGTGCTGAAAGCGCTGAGCAGTACTTGCAAGCTGTTTACACGCCACAGTATGGGCGGCACAACCGACCAGTAAACGTACATGCTGCTCAACCTTTCACATTGGCTTTTGTAAATCCTCTCCAGCTTGTGTTGATGTGCTGGAGGCGCTGAGCAGCACAATTGACTCAGTGAAGATGCTGCTCTGCCTTGCAAACTGCCCCCCTAGCAGATCCTGTCCAACTTTGGTGTCGATGTGCTGCAAGCTTTGAGCAGCACCTGCACGCTCTTCACGCGCCACAGCATAGGGCTGGGGCTTCACAGACTGACCAGCAGAGTTGCTGTTTTGCTTGCATTCCACTTTGCGGATCCTGTCCAATTTTGGTGTTGATGTGCTTTGTGAACAGCAGCAAGCATCAAATCCACCTGCTGCGCTGCGCTGCTTTTCTGTTTGTGTCCGGGGTTGCAGATCCTGTCGAATTTTGGGGTGGATGTGCTAGAGGCGCTCAGCAGCACGTGCACGCTCTTCACGCGCCACAGCATAGGGCTGGGGCCGCTGGTGTCAGACCTGCTGGTGGCGTTCCTGCTGATCACAGCACACGGCAGCGTGCTCATGTGCCAGGTGTGTCTTGTTTGTTTGTACTCTTGCTTGTTCTGATGATCGTGAGGGTCATGGCAGGGGCGTTGGGGACCACATTCTGCGTGTGCCTGCTGGTGCTTTGTGCTCTGCTGGTATTGTTTTGCCACAGCATAGGGCTGGGGCCGCTGGTGTCAGACCTGCTGGTGGCTTTCCTGCTTATCACTGCTTACGGCAGCGTGCTCATGTGCCAGGTGCGTTTGTTTTGTTTGCACTCTTTGACATTCTGCAGAGGGACAGTAGGGTCGTCTGTGACCGGCAATGTGCGCCAGCTGCGGCTTCGTACTGTGCCGGCGTCGTTTGCTTCGTCTGCATGTCGTGTAGTGTCAGACCTGCTTGTGCCTCTTCCTGCTCATCACAGCACACGGCAGCGTGCTCATGTGCCAGGTGCGTGTTGTCGTGCTCTCATGCTTATATCTTGATTATTATTATGCTTATATCTTCACGCATTCAACGGCCACGGCAGGGGCGTTGGGCACCATATTTTGTGTTCCGGCTGGTGTTTTGTGCTCTGCTGGTATCGCCTATTGCATAGGGCTGGGGCCGTTGGTGTCAGACCTGCTGGTGGCGTTCCTGCTGATCACAGCACACGGCAGCGTGCTCATGTGCCAGGTGCGCCCTGTTGATACTATTGGTTCATTTTATAATGACAGTACTCACGTGACTGGGCCCAGCGTTTCTGCGCTGCTTGGTGCTTTGTTCTGTGGTGCCATTGTTATGACAATCAAATGAATATATTACTGGTGGGTCATGCAGTTTCGGCCTTCTGGTGGCATTTCTGCTGATCACAGCACACGGCAGCGTGCCCATGTGCCAGGTGCGCCCTGTTTGTTTGAGATGTTAAAGTTCAAGGGTGTTGACAGTTCAAGGGTGACAATACTTACGTACGCCTGGGCCCGGGGTTTCGCGCTGGGCGGTGCGTTGTAGTGTGGTGTTGTTGGTTTTGAACTGCAGATTTCAATGATGTTGGTGGGAAATGTAGTGTCTGACCTGCTGCCGGCCTTCCTGCTCATCCTGCACGCACCTGCAGGCGATGGTGTTTGCCGTCACGATGAACAGCAAGGCCAATGCGCTGCCACCTGCTGCGCCAGTGTAGAACCTTATTGTGCACCCTCTTATCGGGACATGTGGTTCGCGTTGAGCACAGATGTATTGCTTATCTGGCCCTGCATATCTGCCCCTGCAGGCGATGGTGTTTGCTGTGACGATGAACAGCAAGGCCAACGCGCTGCTGCCTGCTGCTCTAGCTTGAAAACCTGTTGTGCACCTTCTTGTCACGTGGTGGAGTGTCACGTGGTGGAACGTACATTTCTACTTGTTCCTGCAGGCGATGGTGTTTGCTGTGACCATGGACAGCAAGGCCAACGCGCTGCTGGCGCTGATGATCACAACCAACAGTACTGCGCTAGCCTAGATCTTTGAGTACATTTGTATTGATTTTTGCCCCTGCAGGCGATGGTGTTTGCTGTGACCATGAACAGCAAGGCCAACGCGCTGCTGTGCTAGCTATCTAACAACAGTACTGTTCGGCTAGCCTAGAACCTTAAGTACACTGGTATTGCGTGCTGTGTCACCTGCAGGCGATGGTGGTTGCTGTGACGATGAACAGCAAATTCAACGCGCGGCCGCCTGCTGCGCTAGCCTAGATGTTGAGCACACTTGTATTGCCTGCTTTTTGCCCCTGCAGGCAATGGTGTTTGCTGTGACGATGAACAGCAAGGCCAACGCGCTGCTGGCGCTGATGATCGCCACCAACTTTGTGGAGCTCAAGGGTCAGGTCTACAAGCGCACCGACACCAACAAACTCTGGACACTGGCCTGCCAGGTGAGGATGGGGGTGGGATTGTAGGTTCACAACCAATTGTGCTTTTTTCAATGGATTTTATCTTTGATTCATTATGAGAAAGATGCGGTTTGTGCGCAACCGCACCGACACCAACAAGTTCTGGACGCTGGCCTGCCGGGTAAGGACCAACTTCTTGTTACAGTTCTGCTGATGACAAGGGAGCAGAATCTAATACGCGTAGCTTGCCTAGGGCGCTTTGAAAGTTGGCTTGGGCCTGTGCATGCCACCAACTTTGTGGAGCTCAAGGGCCAGGTCTACAAGCGCACCGACACCAACAAGCTCTGGACGCTGGCCTGCCAGGTAGGCACCAAATTCTTGTCACAGTGATGCTGATGAACAGAGAGGGCAGAGTATAATAAGCGTAGCTTGCCTTGGCCGCCGCATAATTATGGCTTGGGCGTGTGCCGGGACACCCAAAGGTTTGTTGTGGAGCTCAAGGGCCAGGTCTACAAGCGCACCGACACCAACAAACTCTGGACGCTGGCCTGCCAGGTGAGCAATGATTCTAAGACTGAAGGTTCACAACACCAGATGCTGGACACCAGATGCTGAGATGCCAAGCTATGGTCACATTGTCTCTGCTGCTGCTGCACGCCGTACCACTGCGTCCCTGCAGGACATTGTGCAGCTCTATGAGCTGCTGCTGGTGCTGTGCTGGCTGTCGACGATCATGAATGGCATTTTGCACCCTTCTGAGTTGCTAAGGTTGCTAAGGTTGTGTTACACTGTGGGTGTGCCCTTGCAGGACATTGTGGAGCGCTTTGAGCTGCTGCTGGTGCTGTGCTTTGTGTTCGCACAGCAGTACAAGCGAACAACAGACATACCTTGGAAACAGATGCTGAGATGCCAAGCTTTGCCACACTGCTGCTGCTGCTGTTGCTGGCCACTGCATCGCTATGTTTTGCAGGACATTGTGGAGCGCTTTGAGCTGCTGCTTGTGCTGTGCTTTGTGGTGGTGGATGCCACTCAGAGAAAAAAATACTGGAGTGTGAAGCAGCTTCTGATGCCTTGGATGTCTGTCTGCTTGCCTTTGCAGGACATTGTTGAGCGTTTTGAGCTGCTGCTGGTCCTATGCTGTGCTTTGTGTTTGCACAGCGCCACAATTGAACACCAGACGTACTTCAAACCACCAGCCGCTGAGATGCCAAGGGTTTTCACATTGTCCCTGCTGCTGCTGCGCACTGCATCGCTGTGCCCTTGCAGGACATTGTTGAGCGCTTTGAGCTGCTGCTGGTGCTGCGCTTTGTGGTCCACAAATCACCAAAAACAGAACACCACATTTATCGCTTCTGGTGACAGCATCTGACTACATCAATAGCTTTGGATTCATTGCTGCCCTTGCAGGACATTGTGGAGCCCTTTGAGCTGCTGCTGGTGCTGTGCCTTGTGGTCGCAGAGCATGTACAATTGATCACCACACGTAATTTCCAGGCGCTGAGATGCAGGTTTTCCCTTCAATATTTTGCAGGACATCGTGGAGCGCTTTGAGCTGCTGCTGGTGCTGTGCTTTGTGGTTCACAGGTTGCACTCTTGCACAGGTTGCACTCTTGATACAACACTAGCTGCACCACTTTACCGCTGTGCCTGCAGGACATTGTGGAGCGCTTTGAGCTGCTGCTGGTGCTGTGCTTTGTGGTGGTGGAGGACATCAGCAACGGCGGCAGCTGGATGCCGACAGCAGCCACGCTGCTGGTCTGCGGGCGCATCTTCTTCTGGGAGGTGCGCATTGTTATCTTCATGCACAATATTTTTGATAATTTTTTGTCTAACAGTATGTGCGGCATGATTGTCCGTGTTCTGTACTTCTGTGTAGCATGCTGTCAGCATGTGCTGTGTGCTGGATGCCCACAGCCGCCACACTGCTGGTCTGCGGGCGCATCTTCTTCTGGGAGGTGCGCGTTATCATTGTTTTTATATGTTTTTAAGTGCTTGATGAATGTTGTTTTCCTGTCTGTGTGGCATCTAGTCAGCAACGGGGGCAGCTGGATGCCCACAGCCGCCACGCTGCTGGTCTGTGGGCGCATCTTCTTCTGGGAGGTGGGTGTTGGTATCATCATCATGTGCGGGGGTGGAGTGTGAACAAGCCTGTCCTAAAGCTTTAGTCACTTGAGTTTATGAGATTCCCTGTTTCTGAGCTTGATCCTCGCTTACTCTGGCACCTCACCGCATTGACCGGCCTGCCGCCGCTGCTGCTGTAGATCATCATCGACATTGCCAAGCACGCTGTTCTGGGCAAGTTCAACGACATACGTCCAGGCATCTACCGGGAGTACATGCGCGACCTCTGCGGTGACAGCTTGGACCACCACAGTCACAACATGCACAAGCTGGTGGGTGTCGTCTCCTGTGTGTTTTGTACTATCTTGATTTTTGTGTTCCGAAAAAAAAGAAAATGTGCCGGAAAAG
The DNA here is from genome assembly GCA_902809745.2 of Tetradesmus lagerheimii. NCBI lineage: Eukaryota > Viridiplantae > Chlorophyta > Chlorophyceae > Sphaeropleales > Scenedesmaceae > Tetradesmus > Tetradesmus lagerheimii. The sequence continues at coordinate 69,418 of CADDIJ020000820.1, forward strand.
AGACAAATTGTTCAGCTGGGTTCTGCTCATAAAATGAGAGTGTAAATCAAGTACCAAGTTGTGGTTTGTTTTTTGTGTTTGATGAACTTATGGCGAACTATGTACCGGGAGTACATGCGCGACCTGTGCGGTGACAGCTTGGACCACCACAGTCACAACATACACAAGCTGGTGAGAGGCTTTACTTGCATCAATACCATGCAGCGGTTTATACAGCATCTTGCACTCGTCTGAGCTGCTGCTGCTCCTGTTGCATCCAGCCCGGTTTCTGCCCCAAGGCGCCTGCTGCACCCTGCTTATGCACATTTGTATGATGTCTCAAGCTGCTGCTGCTGCTGGTGGTGGTGGTGGTGCCATTTGTCATGTTCAGGTCGGCTTCTGTCCCATGGGGCCAGCAGCGCTATGCCTACGCATGTTGCACACCCTCTTCACCCTAAAAGGCGACGGCACACCGCAGTGGCACCTACGAGCCGCATTCCTGCTGATCGCGTGGCTAGCCGCCTGCGCATTCCAAGTTGTTTTAGGCTTCAGCCTGAAATGGCTGGCATACCTGTACGTGCAGCATCACTCAGTGCTAGCAGGGGGCAAGTCTGTGCCGCGAGCGATCAACGTAACACCAGCGGGTGTTAAGCTGATGCCGGCAGCAGTGGCTGCTGCTGCTGCTGCAGCTGGTGCGAAGCCTAGTACGGGGCTAGCCGCTGCTGCAGCAGCAGGCAGCAGCGGGGCAGGATCTGCATCTGCAGCAGCTAAGGCAGCTGGTGGTGGTAGTACAGTAGATGCTACAGGCAGTGTTGGGCAGGCAGCAGCAGCGGCAGCAGCGGCAGCGGCTGCGGCTGGCCCGGCCAATTTGCAGCGCAACTCAGCGACTGCAAGTTGTGGTGTGGGTGTGAAGCAGTCAAGTCATTCAGATGATGGGCAGGGCAACAGTAGAACGGCTGCTGGTGCTTCGCTGCTGGGACGAAGTGCTCCTGGAAGCAGTGCAGCAGTCGGGGGTGCTGCGCGTGCTATGCAGGATGCACTTGCAGCAGCAGGTGGGACCGCTAGCAGCAGCAGCGGCAGCAGCAGCAGTGGTGCTGTACCAAGCTGTGTTGATGCTGCGGGTGCCTTTGGCAGCAGCAGCAGCACAGCCAGCATCAGTGTGCTGCTGCCTGAACTGACCGTTGGCAAAACAGGATCACCAGCAGCATCAGCAGCAGCAGATGGGGCTGCATTAGGGTTTGGGGGCAGTTACACTGCACCTTCGGCTGCGGGGTTGTCTCACAGAGTGTACAGTAAGACGCAGTCGTGCACTGATATGAACGGCCGGAGCGGCATGCAACCTGCGCTGGCTGTAGCACAGCAGCAACACAGCAGCAGCAGCAGATGATGATACTGGCTGAGGATGTGTGAGGATTTGGTTGCGATTATCGTAACAGTCCTTGGGGGGTTCTTGCAGTGTTGAGGGGGGTGTTGCGTGCTGAGTAGACATCGGAGGGTAGCATAGTTACAGGAGTGGTTGGTTGTTGCTGTGTCTGCTGAGTGAGAGATAGCAAGCTTACCCATGTGTGCAGTTTGACTATGACTATGCTAGTTGTTTCAGTGCTGTGTAGCTGTGTATTGCTGGCAACTGCAAGTCCGTAAAGGTGCCAAATGGCGGGTGCTTCTCGCAGCTGCCAAGGTGTAGTCAGCAAAGCAGTTGCTTGGTTGTTTGATATGCATTATGCTCGTTAAATTGACGCTGTTGGGCGTGCTGTACCGTTGCTTCATGCCATGTCATTCAGCGCTGAATGCAAGCTATAGCTGCGGAATGCAGCTAGCTGCAGAGCATGGCTGTTGGTATGTTTTCAAGGTGTGCTTCGACTTGCAGCGCACTGCACTGCAGGGTGCGGCACCCTGACACTTTGTTGACTTTGTGTTAGCACAAAATAATGTGCTTTCAAGCATCAGCCTGAGGGCTGGCTTTGGGGCGATGTATGGGGTGGTGTGTCGCACTGCAGTGGCACATCCCGCTGCCGCAGCGGCGCGGCGCTGCTCATTGCACTCAGTGGCTGTCTGCGTCTGGCACTGTACAGCTCCGCTGTCCACGGCTTGGAGTCAGAGTTTGAGGTCAGCAGTGCTGCAGAACTGTTCAAGCGCTTTTGAAGTCATGGCTTGGGGTGGCAGGAGTGTCAAACCAGCGGTGTGTGGACCGTCATGAATCACGCACACATGTGGAGCCTGCATCATCATCATCATCATGTGGAGCCTGCAAGTGTAAATCTTATGCGACGTGCGTACTGCGGAATGCGCTGCGTTTGGAACCACAGTGGGCACTGATTGCAGGATCAGCGTAATGGCAAATTGCTGCTGATCATCAGAAGTTCTGGTCTAGACAAACCAACATCTCATGAAAATTTCGTGTGCTGCTTTCATCTCCCGGCTTGCAAGGGCTTCGAACATCAAACCAAGGTTCAAGATGTTGAATCCACGACAGGATGGACCGCCAGGCCATTGTCAGGTGCACACGGGCGCAAAGCAGCTGCAGCAGCAGCATCAGCCTGAGGTCACTAGCTGCGCTAGCAGCATGCTGTGCTGCAGTACACCAACCCGATCGTCGCGAACGTTTCCCGACAGCGGCCGCAATCTTCTTGATTGCCGCATATTTTACTAGAGTCTGGCCAGTCCTCAGTCACCAGAACGGTACAGCTGTTGCTCCCGTACAGCACCGTATTGCCGTGAAGGGTGACAAGTGGCTGCAGCTGTTGCTGCATGACGGACTATAAGCTCAGTTTGTCTGACGTGAAGAGTTTTAGTATATACGGGACAACGACGACAAGCCCAGACATAAATCTTATGGTGCAGTTGGGTGCCGAAAGCCCGTCTAGTGCTTTGATCTCAAGATAGGCCGCACTGGCCAACGCGCAGTGGTTGGAAAACATATCAATGTTTTGCTACAGCAGAACTGCTAGCAGAAGGAGCCACAGACGGTGCATGGCCAAAGTAGCTGAGCCAAATCTCTCGCTTGAGTGCTTATGATGCACGTGCTGCCGTTCTTACACGTGATGGAACAGGTGTACATCTAACAATGCCAAAACAAGCTTCCGCTCCGGCGTCACTCGGACCAAACGCAGCAGCAGCAGCTGGAGACGGCACATGTACGCCCCCTCGCTGCCAGGTGAGTTGGGGCTTCAAAAGCCCCAAGGATCTCAGCTGAAACCACGTGATAGCCATGAAGATACTGTCTATCCCTTGCCATGCACATGCGAGCTACATGCACCCAGCTCACTTGCACACTGACTGCAACACCAAGCAGCAGCGCAAGGCGCAGTGCCATGATATTGAATAACTCACAGCATGCATGCGCATACATACCTGCAACGCCGCCCCGCTGTAGCAAAGTACTATTGCTCCACCACCTGCGACAAAATGTGCATGTTCCAGTGGCTTGCGCAAGCTTCACACTGCAAGCACCTCACACATCCTGCAAGCTACCTTCATCACGGCATCCTGCAACCTGCTGTCATGTTGCTATAATTGTGACATGTAACTAACCTCTCTCAATAACTGCATATCTCCCGCAGGTGCTCAACTGCGCAGAGCAGCTTGTGCAGACCTACTGCCTCAAAAAGAAGGCATGCACAGAGCACATGCAGGCACTGCAGGTCAGACTGGCTGCAGGCGACCCAGTACTGTACCGCTTCTGCCAGCAGTGCGGGAAGTTTGAAGATGTCTCCAAGTTCGGTGAGAACTTCTCGTCAGGCCGTTACTTTCCTTTTCAAAATCGAAGGTGACAGGTGGCACAGCCAGCTTGAAACAACCAGCCAGACAAGCCGCTAGGCAGTGCAGCCAACTTTGATTATGGCTGTGGCCTGACTCCTGTTACATTTGCAATATGAATCTTCTCCGACAGCTGGCACTTCAAAGTTGTGTCCTGCAAGCCGGCCGCATGCTGTTCTGCAAGCATTCCTGCAGCATTTGCTGCCAGCAGCTCTGACTTTGAATTGGCTGCAGTTCCTCTGCGTACCCTTACCCTTTTAATCCTTCTTCGACAGCTGGCACCTCACAGTTCCTGCAAGCCGGGCTCATGCTGTCCTGCATGCAGTCCTGCTGCATCTGCTGCCAGCAGCCTCGACTTTGAATTGGCTGCAGGTTCTTGCATTCACGCTGTTGCTGTGAAATTGCTGACGCACATCTGCCCTGCTGTCCCGCTCCTGCTGCTGTCGTCACCTGGCACATGCTGCCGCGGTGGCTCAAACTGCCTTGGCTATTCCATATGCACCAAACGTGTGTAATATACCTTCAGACGATACCAAGCGGTAAGTACAGTGCTTGGAAAGCTTGTTGTCGCTGGTGCTGCAGCCCTGTCGCGCGCCTGAGTCTGTGCCACAGCACACTCGATACATACACATACGCATAGACTGCTGGGAAAGCTTGCCGTTGCTGGAAGTCTGACTCTGTGCGCAGCACACTCAATACATACACATACGCATACACTGCTGAAAAAGCTTGCTGTTGCCTGTACGTCTGACTCTGTGCACAGCACACTCATCACATACACATACAGCAGCAGAGGTGCAATGGCATGCTTGCCATTCTGCTATGCTGTTAGTTTCGCTGCCTGCCCGTATGCCAGCTTTGCTTCTCAATCATGCTGCCGCCGCTGCTGCTGCTGCTGCTACTTTCTCCCGCCTGTTTCCCCTGTACAGGAGCTGCCGCGCACGCCTCGCCAAGCGATGATCTGGCAACCGCCCATACATCTCCAAAAAAGGCTGCGTCACCCCAGAGTGCAGCTACAGCACTAGCTACTGCTACAAACACAGCAGCAGCTACAGTTCCCCCGCAGAGGCCCCAGCAGAGGCATGCACAGCAGATGTTGTGAAAGCCGCCTTTGCTGCTGCTGCTACTGCAGCTGATGCAGCAGCAGCAGAAGTGCAGGTCAGGGGATTGGCCATAGCAGCGGCGGCTGTCGCTCGTGCTGCTTCGGAGCGGCTCCCCGAAATCAGCAGCAGCGTGTGGGGCAGTCGATTGCGCGCGAATCGGAGGTTGCACAGCGCTCAGCTGCCGGTGGTAAACACAGCAGCAGCAGCAGCAGCAGCAGCAGCAGAAGTGGATCCCCAGGGGCCTGCAACGACGCTGATTGTGAAGTGTGAAGATTCCAGCACGAGCTCTGAGTCAGGCCCGGGGCTGCTGCTGCAGAAGCACAGCACAAGCGCATGCGCAGCAGCAGCAGCAATGCGTTCAGCACCCCTGGTTGTCAGCTCCGGCACAGCAGGAGTTGCAGCACCTGCTGCAGCAGCAGCAATGTGTTCAGCACCCCTGGCTTTCAGCTCCGGCACAGGAGCAACTGCAGCACCTGCAGCAGTCGGAGCAGCAGCAGCAAGCCAGGCTGTACAGCCACAGGTTTCGCTGCTGCGCTTCCCAAGCTACAGTGATCTGACTTTGTGTGGAGCCTCTGATGCACATCTGCTGTCGGCTGCAGCAGTGGACAGTGAGCTCGCAGATACTCCGATGACAGAAGCAGAGCTGATTGCTGCACTGCAGCAGGAGCTGGAAGATGATGGCATGCTGATGCATCCTGCTCAGCAGCAGCAGCAGGGATACAGCCAGATGGTAGATCCGGGTGCATTCGCAGCGGCAGCAGCAGGGGCGGCAGCTGGATTTGGCTCTGCGTTTGGGGCGACAGGGTTCACTGGAATGAACCCTGTTGGAGTGCAGAACAGTGTGGAGTGCTCTGCTGTGGGTGAAGTGCTGCTGCCGCCACGGCCGCCGCTTGTTATGCCCCCACCGTGTCAGAGCTTCGATAACACTACAGTACCAGCATGCGATGGTGGAGTGTTCGCATCTGCTGCAGCTGCAGCAGCAGCAGGAGGCGGGTATGGGGCTGTGAATGCTGGAAACAACAGCGGACTAGTTGGTAATGCAGCAGCAGCATCAGCAACTGCCAACGCAACATTCAATGGCTGCTACTCTTCAGCCAAGCTCCGCATGGAGTGGGATTACAACGCTAGCATGAATAACAGCAGCAACTGTGCCCGTCAGCAGCAGGGGACATCAGCTGAACCGGACATCATCAACCAACAACAAGCATCAGTTGCACCACTTGGTGCGGGTGTGGTCAACCCTGCTGCATCTGTCAGTGCTTTTCAAGCAGCAGATTCAGCCGCATATGCATTCGAGCCAAAACAGCAGCAGCAAATGCCACAAACAATCACTGGAAGCGAGCCTGTGCGCAGGCAGTCTGGCGGAAGCAGCAGCCGCCTGCAGTGGCTGGTGCAGCAAGTGCAACATGAGCTTCAGCTGAGCAGCAGCCAGGATTTACAAACCCTAGACGGACGTGAGCTGCGGACGCTAGTTTGTGCAGCGCTAGCACCCGGCGCAGAGCAGGGAAGTGAGGCAGCAGTCGATCTGGAGGCGGCAGCAGCAGCAGCAGCAGCGATGGCACCCAGCAAGGAGCCGGCAGATGAGGTACTCAATCAGGAGGAAGCTGCTGCTGCTGCAGCAGCAGCTGCAGCAGAGGCTGAGTCTGCTGCTGCGGCAGCAGAGGCTGAGTCTGCTGCTGCGGCAGCAGCAGCTGCCAGCACTGCAGCAACAGCAGTGCCGCATCCCATCGCGCTACCACCTGCAGCACCAGCAGGGTCTTGGGGTTCTGGGAGCTTCACTGGCAGGTCATCATATGACCAATGGTCAACGTTTGACCAGTTTGACCAGGCTTCAGGAGCTGTCAGGGTCAACTCAAACAGCAGCTGCAACAGCAGCAGCAGCAACATGAGCTGGGCACAGGGCTTTGCACCAATGGCAGTCGGCGCAGCTGATGGTGCACTCGGTTGGGGTGTGCCGGTGCCGATTCAGGGGCAGCAGCAGCAGCAGGTGATGCTGCTGCAGCCGTCACAGCTGATTCCGAAGCAGCAGCAGCAGCTACAGTTGGGCCGGCAAGTATCAGCGCCTGCTACCCTGTTGAATGCATACAGAGAGCTGCAGCAGCTGCAAGCTATCAAGAACGAAGCAGCAACAACTGGTGGTGTGCGATGTGGCTCTGCATGGCACCCGAGTGCTGGCAAGTAAGCATGCTTGCAGTTGCGGTCTGGGCTCAGGTGCTCATGATCATGAACCCACCATCTTGAGATCCTCATGATCCCACGTGGTGGGTTTGTTGTGCTTTTTCATGGGTGCTGCCTCGGATTGGGAGTCCGCAATACGAAGAAAATTGGATGTGTTTCAACAGCGGTGGGTCTGAGCTGCATGTTGCATGAAGTGTTCGTTTTGAAAAGCAATAGCATAATGCGACTGGCTACAGCTACTGTTGAGACAAGTTCAGACTATTGTTGACTCTGTTGTGTCGTATTACGTGTCTGCTTGCTGGGTGGGAATCGTCGTGCATACACAATGCGTGCTGGCATGCATATGCATACTTCTGGTCACGGGATGTGGGTCGGAGGCTGGAATTGGAGGAAGCATGCTGGCATAAGATACAGGTTGGATGGTCTAGAACTCAAGAACCCATGTGGTACAGACCAAAGTAGGCTGGCGTCTTTTGAGGTGTGCATACCTCTGTGGCTTTTGTGCCTAATGGGTGAAGGCGTCTTGGTGTGCGCCCTGCGCACAGCTTGCTGACTTGAGCAAATGCCTACGGAGTTGCATGCCACAGCGGGCAAGAATGGCATGTCCTGCTTGGAACATAACCACATCATAGATTTTATTATGATGCCAACGCAGTGCTCATGTGCAGTCGCTGCTGCTGATGCTGCCTGGAGGTGTTTGGTTGGCGTTCGATGTACAAGATACTGCTTGGCTGATACAGGGAGCTGTCACAGCACAGTGTCTGCCACACACGACATGAGGGCTACTACGTGAGCTGCATAGCTCACTTTGCACCGAGAAGGTTGCATGGGTGGCAGAGTCACCGCATGAATGCGCATGCATCTGCAGCCAAAGGATCACCAGCATGCAGGCATCGGCATGTTGCACCAATAACTATTATTGCATATCAGCAGCAGTGTCATGCCTGCTTGCTGTCAGTCACCCACCTACAGCTGCCCCATGTCATGCTATGCCCCATACACTACTTGGGTTTAGTCAAACTTGGTCAAACCTGGTCAACCCTGGTCAACTGTGGTCAACCCTGGTCATGTTGGTCAACACATGTACAGCTGCTGTCTGTACTGTGTTTCCATGACCTGTGGGATCTGTTGGCATTTCATACGCACAAGGCACTGCTGCCATCAAATTTCACCACCGTGAGGTGACCAAAAGTCAACAGGAGTTTGACCAAAAGTCAAACAGAGATACATACAGACTGGCATGTATGTTGACCCTGGGCTTCACCTATGAATGCAGCATTTGATTTACTTACACGTAGCTGATGATGCTTTGCATCCCTGCTGGGCTGCTCTTCTGTCTTCTGAAGAGTATGAATGCTGCAAAAGAGACAGCTGACACAGCTGCCTATGACCGTGAAGCATCTATCGGTCGCATGGGTCACATCATTATCATTATAATTATGCTTTGCTGAGTTCACAACTCGCCATACGCTCCTGTGCCTGGATTGCAGTGGTTGTTGTGGCACACTTGGAGCATGCCTACAGTCCCTTATTGTGCACCAGTTGTAAACCCCTGCATGCCCTGTTTTGTAGGATCAGCATGGTTGAACTAATATATATGGCATACGGTTTGTTTTGTTGCGGTGCTGGCATAAGAATCATCAGCAGATGGTTGTGGCGGCTGTTGTAGGGGCACCAGCACAGATGGAACGTTCTTGTCGTGCTGCTTTCCCACAAACTGTCGTGTACTATCTTGTACTGGGCTTAGTATCTAATCCGCAACACGTGCAGTATGCAGCAGATGTGTGACGCACACGCTGTCAATCATATGTGTGACCACACCAGCAATGCATATGATTGTCTGCACCTTGGATCGGACGCAAGGCAGCCTGGTGCACATTTTGAAAATCGTGTTTGTGACATGCTGAGGTGATCTGTCTGCGGCCGTGCATATATATATGCACCAGGCTGCCTTGCGTTAGGTCTTAAGGTTTGAAAAGGTACGCAAAACAGCGGCAGATAGCCAAGATTAACAGTGGAAGGCCACTGAGGATTGCAGCAGCCTTACGCCAAACTCATACGCTGGTTCGACATATCTCCACTGTTTGACAAAGCAGTTGGGTGTGCATATTAGCGGCCACATGCCAGCGCACAAAGAGCACTAACAACAGGGCCAATGCCCAATAATAATCAGATGTGCTACGTGTGGCCATAGCAACTGCACAGCCCTTTGCTGAGACCCCGCAACACAAGGGCAGGGTACAAATCCAGCACCAACACACATGACAGGAGATACAAACTGCAGATCTGTGCATACTGCGTGCCCAAGGCATGCAATGGTGTTTTATCAGGTTGATAATATTCTGCTGCTGTGTGAGCAGCTGTGCATAACTGAACAGCAGCGCAGGCCACATTGACTCATGCTGCCGCATCCTGTATTATGGTGCCGCAGCAAGAGTCGCAATGTGGCCTTCGCTGCTGTTCAGTTATGCACAGCATCTCACACACTGTTGCTGCGGCAGCAGAGTATTCTGCTGCTTGAATTTGATTAAACACCATTGCATGCCTTGGGCACGCAGCATGCATAGATCTGCAGTTGTGTATCTCCTGTCATATGTATGCTAGATTTGTACCCTGCCCTTGCGTTGCAGGAATATCAGCCAAATTTGTACCCTGCCCTTGTGTTGCAGAAATACAGCAAACGGCTGTGCAGTTGCTATGGCCAGACGTGGCACACCTATCTATCCGTGGGCGTTGGCCCTGTTGTTACTGCTGGTTGTGAGCTGGCATGTGGCCGCTATTATGCATCCCCAACTGATTTGTCAAACAGTTGAGATGTCAAACCAGGTGCAGCCGCAGCTGCAAACTGGCGTGTGAGTTTGGCCTAAGGTTGCTGCAATCCTCAGTTGCCTTCCATTGTCCATCTTGCTAATTTAATGCTGCTGCTTTGACTAGCTTGTCGTACCATGTGATGATCTGTTGCTACAGCTCATGCCTGGATCTAGTCCGCATGTGTTCCTGCATGCATCTGACATTTTTCAGGTGGACTGCTGTGTTCTGGCGCCTGCCAAATTAGGTCCGCAAGGTGTGATCTTCTCCTGCAGAAGCAGGCATGCTAGAGTGTATTTGGTTCAAGTTAGAGGACCCAATGCCACACCTACCACGCTTTCGGGTGGCTGTCTGTTAGTGGAATATAAGGCTGCTACAGGTTCGACGGCAACCCAGAGCCAGGTCTCCCTGGGCTGCAAGTGCTTGATGGCATCTATGCATCACAAACGCAGGTCTCGTGCATGGTTGTCTGGCGTCAATGCTTGCTAGGATGATTCTCTGTCTCTGGTTCTGTGGTGGGGTGTCTTTTATTCTCTGGTGGGCCTACCGGGTGTCGGTTGACTGATGGCTTCGGGTCTGTAGTGTTCTGGTGGGCCTGGGGTGTGTCTTGCGCCTTATAAGGGGTTGCTGGTGGGCCTTGGATGTGTAAGTTCTCTTTGGTGGGCCTGGGGTTTCCAATTCTCTGGTGGGCCTGCTGGTGTCTAAGGTTCTCTCTGGTGGGCCTGGGGTGTGTCTGAATTTGTGGTGGGCCTGATGGTGGGCCTGGTGCTCTCTGGTGGGCCTGCTGGTGTCTAAGGTTTGTCTCTGGTGGGCCTGTGGAGCTAAGGGTTCTCTCTGGTAGGCCTGCTGGTGGGCCTGGGGTGTGTCTGATAATCTGGTGGGCCTGCTGCTGATGATGATGATGACGATGATGCTGGCGGTGGTGGTGGTGGGCCTATCGGTGGGCCTGGGGTGTCTGGTGGGCTTGGGGTGTCTCTAAGGTCCTCTTGTGGGCCTGGGGTTTCTTTGGTTCAGGGAAGATGCTTTGTTAATACTGCTTTCGCCATGACGATATAGATAGTGGGAAGGCTTGGCTGAGGCTGCTGTAACAGCTGGCAGGAAAATGCAAGGGCTGCAAGGACACAGCCAGGTGCGAGCCCGCTGCAATGCATGCAGCCTCCGGGAGCTGCCAGCTGTCAGCAGAGCAAACTGCTGGTCAGGTAGCCTCAGCCAATAGCCGTTTGAGGGGTTACACACTTTCAAGCACCGAGCCGTTTGAGGGGTTACACACTTTCAAGCACCGAGAGCGGCACAATTCAACAAGAGGCAAGACAGAGGAAAGGCGAAAGCAGCAGACAGGTGCAGGCACCGGCAGCAAAGGGAAGGCAGGGGACCAGCAATGAACAGGTCCCCAAACAAGCCTGGCGCAAGGGCGCTCAACGCAGAAACAGGCAACGCAGGCCTGCAGCAGAAACACTGCGAGAGCTGCAAAGCACCACACACTATGGGAAGCAACCAGCATCAGCACAGCTATCAAAGCTGCACGACAGCGCACCACTGTCAGACGCTGCATGGCAGCGGACATGACACTATGTAGGGGCTGCAGCGGGCAACACCATCTCGTTGCTGCAAGGCAGCATAAAACCATGAAACCCAGCGAGCGGCACAGGTTCGGCAGGTAGCGCGGCACGTTGTGCATGTTGCGCAACTACTCTGCGGCAACTGACAACCAGTGGTCAGTCACCTGAAACCAGAGGCACCGCTAGCAACACAGCCACTGCAGCGCCACCACCCAGTGCACAATGCGGAACAGTAGCCACAAAAAAAGGGGCGGGAAGGGCGGGCGAGTTGCAGTTCGCATGAACAGCAACGAAACGTGCAGTGCTAGACGCCTGCGCATGCTAAGTGGCCTTCGGCAGCAGTGACGTAATGACGTGTTTTGACTGTCACCTCACCCACTGCTTGCCTTTGACCAGGCAAGCAGGGATACAGCTACGCTGCATTAACCGCAATGAACAAGTCCATTGCACATTAATACTGCTTTCGCCATGACGATATAGATAGTGGGAAGGCTTGGCTGAGGCTGCTGTAACAGCTGGCAGGAAAATGCAAGGGCTGCAAGGACACAGCCAGGTGCGAGCCCGCTGCAATGCATGCAGCCTCCGGGAGCTGCCAGCTGTCAGCAGAGCAAACTGCTGGTCAGGTAGCCTCAGCCAATAGCCACATTGAAAAGACCAGTGGAACAGGAAGGGGGAGGGCTGCAAGCAGCAAGGCTTGCAGCCCACCTGGCCCGCCGCAACACGGCGCGCAGATAGAAGCCACGACACATGTGGCAGGCAAACAAGCAGACGCACCCCAGCGCACACCACTAACGCAGCAAACACTCACGCTGCCAAACCTACACCGCTGAATCCAGGGCTGGGGCCGATAACTGCTGCGAGAAGCAGCAGCAGAAGCAAACGCAAACCAAAACACACAACCACCAGCACAAACCACCACTGCAGCAAGCACACATGCTGCCAACCTTCAAACCTCTGAATGTAGTGCTGGGGCCGACAACTGCTGCAAGCAGCAGCAACAGCAAATCAAATGCTGAGCAGCAGCACGCTGTACACACGCATGCCCAACACGCAGCCTTTGCGCAGCAAACACCTAGCTGCGGGACCATCTGCAAGCTAGTGCTCGATGCGAACAGCTAGCAAGGGCCAGGAACTGTGGCGCCGAGCCATAGGGCCGGTGAGCGTCGAACAAGGCAGCTGGAAGCTGTCAACCGCAAGCAGCATCAGCTCATGAAACCAAGGCTGAGCCGGCCACAACGGCACCACCACCGAAACATTTGCACGCTCTTCGCGCACTTTCTGCACAACCTGCAGCAACATTGAGGTGGTGACAGGCGGGAAAGCAAAGGCATTGCCCCAAGCAGACCATGGCTGCAGCAGGGCATCAACGCCCCTGCTGCCAGGGCACTGGAACAAACTGTAGAAGCAGTGACAGTGCGTGTTTTCCGCCGAAGCAAACAGGTCTATTTTGTGCGGGCCCCACATAAGATCCAGCCAACTAAACATCTCAGAATCCAGGCGGTAGTCCCCATGGTCAACAAAGCGAGAAGGTGCATCAGCTCTATTAAGTTCTGATTTCACCCTGACCACCTGCAGCTGAACATGCAGATCTTCAAGCACAGACCACAACAACCTGTACTCGTCCATGAGAGCAGCGGACCGTGAAGCAAAGCGCCCCAAAACAGACTCTGTCACCGTGTTATCTTCATGCAGCCTCACCACACGATCGCGCACCACAGGCTCAAAAGACAGCAGAGCCATGCGCACAGCTCGCATCTCCTGCTGGTTGATGTGCATGCACGCTTCAGCAGCAGACCAGGCGCCGTGAGCAATCCCTTCGGGGCTGTCGCCCAGGACAGGCAGCACAGCGCCCCAGCCTGTGGGACATGCATCAACAAACAAATCAACAGTAGCCGGGCGCAACCGAATAGGCGACGACAAATGCTGCACAGGGATGCTCGCCCACCACTCAAGATCACGGAAGGACTGGCGGGAGATGCTGACAGTCCCATTCCAGCCAGAAACAGACGCACAATCGTCATACAAACTACGCAGAAACAGGTTGGCCGGCATGACAGCCAGCCGCACAGACTGCGCATATCCACAAAATGCAGCCAGCGCTCGCTTTGGCACGCGGCGCTTGTTCTGCTTGGCAGCAACAGCAATGCCGCGCGCCAGGCGGGTGAGGCGGGCAACCTTGGCTGGGGGCACACAGAAGGTGCCTTGGGCCAGGTCCACAACCAGGCCCAAATGCTCCAGCCGCTGTGTGGGCTCCCACACAGACTTGGTGGGGTGGGGCGTAAAGCCAAGCCAGTACATTATGGATTGGATCCACTCAGCACCGGCTGCTGCTGTCTCCTGGTCAGGGAACACAAACAAAAAGTCATCCAAGTAGGGCAGTACCTTGCAGCCAACCTGCGCTACACTGCCACGGCTGCCAGGCGCTGCAGGGTACATGGTGCCTGACGGCACACGTGTATGCGCAGGGAGCGCAGATGCGCAACAAAAGGCCTAGTCACCTTGGTGAAGTAGTAAGGCGAGTTATTCCAGCCAAAAGGCAAGCAGTTGATCTGATAAAACTCGCCAGCAAACTCAAAGCAAAAGTAATCGACTGCGCTAGCGTGCAGAGGCACCTGATAGAATGCGTCTGCCATGTCAGCCTTGACAGCAAAGGCATTGCTCAAGTCGTAACGCTGCAAAAACCGCAGCGTCTCAAACCTGCACTTGCGGGCGACATTGAAGGTGTTGATATACTTGTAATTGATCACCAGACGCCAAGAACTGCCCTTGGGCACACAAAATGCATTAGAGCAGTATGCAGGGCGGGAGGCAAGCTTGGTAAGCACACCCAACTTGCTGAGGCGGGGCGCTTCAGTGCACAACCACCATTGCTTTTGGGCGTTGGTAGATGGCAAAGGGTTCTTGTAAAAGGGGGGCGGCGCGCGGCCACCCAGCCACTCTACAGGAACACCATGCTGCAGCCAGCTGAGCACATGCGAAGATGCACCAATGGCACGCCACTGCTTGCCGCACAATCCTAAGCGCCAGTGCAGCGGCGTGTTTGCAGGAAAGCTGTGCACGGTAACCATGCTCAGATGTCAAGAAAAGGCACCACAATGATGTGCCCCACACAGCTGCTTAATGACACAACAGCTGGGTGTTCAGACGAGTAGCCTAACGACTGGCCGTTACGTGGGAGCCGCCCCACACTCGCCTGCTGTGTGCGCAGGGCGCTTACTGCACTGCTGCTCCAGCAGATGTGCTGCCAGAGCCCATGCCTCCGTTGCCAGTGCTGCTGCTGGCTGTGAAAGCCTGCAAGCCGCTCCAGCCGCCTGTTGTGGCGCCCATGCGCAGCGCGCTGCCGAACTGGCGGCGCACAATCAGGTGTGCGCTGCTGCTGCTGCTGCGACGGCGCACACTGCCAATGAGGCTGCTGTTCTCGCCATTGCTGCTGCTGCTGTGGCTTGTGGGGCTGTCAAAGCAGCCACTCAGCGCCAGCGCTTCACCTGCTGAGCTCCAGCTGCTGTTGCTGGGGCCCAAACAACCCCTCATGCTGAGGAGGTAAGCAGCCATACGTAGCTGCGTGCTGACGTGCAGCAAAATGCCGGTCTGTCGGGACTGCACTGTGAAGACAAGCTCCAGCCGCTGGTGCTCCTGCCTGACGCTGGTGCTGCTGCGGCGCCTGCTGCTTGTGTCACTTATCTTCACCCCTAAGCGGAGATAGCTGACCTTAAGAAACTGCGGAAAGCGCATTAACTCAAGCCCAGCGTGCCAAAAGGGCTGAAAGAGCACGCGACGGCCGCAGGTAGCCGTGCGTTCAGCTGCCTCTGGCCGACCTAAAGCAGGTCCTTAGTTTGTTCTCAGATATACGTAAGAACGAT